>FIZV01059613.1:0-14705 GCA_900050545.1 Trionymus perrisii | reverse complement strand
TTGCGTAGGTATAACGTTTTTTTTTTTTTTTTTTTTTTTTTTTTTTATTTCAAATTTTTGTTTAGGTTTAAAATGTGAAATACCTATTTTAACATTCTGCCAAAAGCTGGATTAAAAAAAAAAAAAAAAAATAGATACCTACACATTTTTACAATTTGGTTCAAAATTGAATATTTTAAATTTTTGAAAATTTAAAATTTGGTCTTTTATTCATTTTTTTAAATTCCTAATCTCATTTTTAATACAGTAATTCGTTCGAATTACTTTTTTTCCAAGTATTCTTAGAAATTTTTTATGCACATCTATTATTTTCTATCATGAAACAAAACATTTTTTTTATTTTTTGCAAACTTTTGGTCTAATTGCATCACTTTAAAGTTCTTCATTCAACATTCGAATATTATTCGAATCATCGAATTTTGAATTCGAATTATCAAAATAATTCGCACCTATTCGCAGAACACTAGCTACAGGCTAGGCTACGGCTAGGCTACACTGACATGGCGCATCGTGAGTGGAATGGTGCGGTGTCTGTGTCTTACTTCCTTTCCTTCCTTCCTTCTTCCATCCATTTGTTTTTCATTTCCATTGTATTGTATTGTATTAAAGCAGCAGTAGCACAGTTAGGACACTACCGCAGTATTTTGGTATTACGTATGATAAAGGTACCGGTACCGGTACCGCATTAAAGTGTAATGTGTAATTGTATATCAACGGATTAAACCTGTTGAATCAGTTGAATGTGGACAACCGGCAATTCGTTCGTTGTACTTGTATTGTACCTTGATGTTTGTTTGGTTGGTTCGATACACCCGATACACCATTCACTGGATGACTGGATGCGTCGCGTCGTCGCGTCGTCTCAGTTTGGTACGACCAGTCGTTCGAGTCGTTCGATAGGAACGCGCGCTTAATGGTGATAGTTCGGTTTCTTTTCTTTCTCATTTTCAATCTATAATTTTATTCGAATTCGATTTAGTTTTATCGTGCCGGTGATTGAAAATTTTTCGCGCTGTGATACACGTACTTAATTACGTATTTCAGTGTTCAGATGGAGTAGTAGCACGTGCCTAAATTCAAGTCGCTCGAATAATCTTGTGAATAGTTTTATGGTATTCTGCAATGAATGTCGTTATCCGGAATCCGCAAGAACGAATTGTAAGTATACCTACTTACCAACATTACCAAGTACCAAGCGGCAAGCGACGTTTAATTCATGTACAATACTTACAAGTATTTCGGTGTTCGTAGTTGATCATCTAACGAGTAAAAGTAGCAATATTTATGAATTACTTTAAACACATGGTGCCCATAATGGCTAAAAGTATGTTGAAAGAAGAAGAAGATCGTCACGTCGCGTCGCAATGAAAACGTTGGTCATTGCATATTCATTTATAATGGCTTTATGGCATGGCATGGCATGGCATAAAGTGCATACTTAATCATAATTAATGCGATAATCTTCAGAATGTGGGTGCTTAACAGCGGAACTGTAGGTACTTGAAATTGTTTTAGATATTTGTGTTTTTTTGGTACCTTCATAGGTACTGGTAGTTATCCATGTGAAGGTACGATCTGTGCAAGATTATTTCCTTGTCGTCAACGCGTACATTTACCATTACCACTGGGTGCATGTTGGTATACAAGTACTACAAATTAGAATGTATATTACGTTGGCTTGGCTTGGGTTTTTGGAGCTTTAGGTCTTGGGTATGATTCCGTGATTCGACTGCTGTCAAATGAGTAAGGCCGGTATTGAGCGCAAATTGCAGTCTATACGTAGATGACTAGACGTACATAATATACAATACCTACGCGAATGTACATGTAGGTACCAGCTGACTGTGACCACGTATTTACTCGTATGTACTGTAGTACACCTAGGGTACGGAGTACGCACATTGTAGGTAGAGATACGTCTACTTATGTTATGTATCTTATCAAATGCAATCGAATCGATTCGCCGCCGCCACATCGCAGTACCCGATTTTTATGTTTACAGTAAAGCAACGCGATGGCATGGCATGACAGTTCTACTCATAACAACGACGTTCCATTGGAATTAAACCACTTGCAAGATGCATTGCGTTGCATGTACAGTATACACATAGTAGTACCTAACCTACATACATTACATATTCACTCGTAAACTACGGGCATGAGCGTCAGCGCTAACATAAGATGACGTAGAACGTAGAGTAGAAGCGATCAGTTGTTTGGGATGGCATTTCATCTGAAGTGCGGCCCACGCCCACTGCCCAGTGCCCAGTATGTAACGATGTGTTTAAAATTATTATATCGTACCTGCACCTGCAGTGTACCTCGTACGCGTTGAATCGAAACATAATACTCTTAATTAAACGTGTGCGTGTGCAAGTAAATTGGTTAGTGTGGATGGATTGCGTCTTTTCAGCTGAGCGAGTGAGAGTGAGAAGAAACGACAACGAGTGGTGCGAGACTGCGAGTTGGTGTTCAGTGTCGCGACGCGACGTCACGACACACGACCAGTGAGCAGGTCTGGGTACTCTGTTGGAAGGTTGGAACGAACATTGAACGAGAACGAGAAAATGAAAGGAACGGAACAAAAACACTTTTGGACCTCAACAATATATAGAAAAATTGAAAATTTTGAGCACGACATGGAAAAATTCCAAGTGCTGTGCCTGACATAACTCCAGCCAGTCACAATTTTCAAATTTTTCCGAAGAATCTCTCTCTTTTTTGCTAAAATTTTTGGAAAAAAAGAACGAAGAACGAACGCGTTCGGAACAATGAACGAGTATGAAGAACGGAACGAGAACGAGAGCAAAGAGTGAGAACGAAAAGTGGAAAGTGAAAGTGAAGAACGAACGAACGGGAACGTTATTGTTTTACAGTTATTTTATTTAATATATTTTAAAGAAAAACTGACTAATTTTGATGGTAATTAAATAAAAAATGTTGCGAATGAATTACGAACAAAGCTTCGAACCTCAATCAAATCCTGCAATTTTAAAATAAAATCAAAAATATTAAGTTATTTCACAATTTATTAGATTATTCCTGCACTCTCTTGTTTCAAACATCCGAACAGAAACAGGTACTTGTTTGTCAACATTCCTACGGATATGACGTAGTAGTATTTTTTGGAACGAAGAATCATAATTTAATTTAAATTATAGTTAGTTAATTTGAATACGATTAAGACATCAAGATCGAAGTACCAAAAAGATTCAATGATAATATCTCTTGGTTCTTCAGAGAGAGTAATTTTGCCACTTATTAAAATGAGTATCTATCTAGGTACATAATATGTGAAAATTACCACCTCGATAAAACGATTCTTTCATTAAATTATGTTATGCCAAATTTTCAACATCATATGAAGTCATCAAGTTGAGTGGTAAGTACTTCATTTTACGAATGCAATTAAGAGCGTGCTCCATAATAACAAAGAAGTTGATAATTGATTAAAAACCATGTTCGTGTTCATTTCATAGGTCGGCTGCGTTCGGTGATTTTAGTGTTTAATCTGTGTGCTGTGTTCAAAGTACACCGCAACAATGCGTGAAAAAACAATGTCTGATATTAACTTGGACGAGATCCCAGTGGAAGCTTTAAGACCACGGACCCTCGGTAAACTGAGTTGTATGTTGAATCGGCATAAAATTTTGCCTTCTCCGGAACCTTTACGATTGCCTAGGTAATTAAACTACTTTTTGCCGTCAATGTAATTACATCACAAAATACATGAGCCTACTCGATGTTCATCTCACGTTTTCTTTACAGAGACTATAGAGGTATTGCTGATTTAATGGGTATAAGTTTAATCGTAGGATCGTTAGGAGAAAACCCAATTGCTAAGTTATTGATGGAGTTGGGCCCAGGAGAAAAATTGACTTTGGGACAATTACAGTCATATCTTGAGAAAATTGATAGATACGACGTTTTGGATGATACAAAACAAATGTTTCGTAAGTATTCTTCAATTTTAAGTCTACCTACCATATTATTTTTTTGATGTGGAGTTGAAACGATCAATACTGGAATTATTTGCAGACGATGATGCTGTGGAATTCGAAATTAAGAGAACTAGCTTAGTTCTGTGCCAACCTTCACTTAATAATTTTCCAAATAATTTTGAAGCGAATATTTTAACTATAGGTAAGCAATCTTTTTAAATATAGTGTTCGTGCTGTTTATTGAAGCTAAGGAAAATTCACTGACCTACTTTTTCAGACGACATAATTCGTAATCAAAATGGAGAGAAAGGTCCTCAGAATTACGACGTGTTCATTTTATATACCGATGAAGACAAAAGTTTCGCAGAAGATATTAGGAACCAAATGGAAACGGAATTGAAGTTGAAAGCAAGTTGAAAATTAATTTTAAAATCTGAATAAGATTATATTTTTTTATTTTTAAAACTTTTATTTTTAGGTATGTGACAAGGATAGGGATCTTGCCCCTGGGGTCACCTTTCAGCATGCTGCAATCATGCAATTGATTTCAGAGCGGTGTAATTGGCTTTTTGTCATTCTTTCTGATGAATTTTTACGCAGTGATCGTCATACTTTTTTTGTTAAATTCGCCCAGGCTATAACTTATGGTAATTTTTTTCTACATTTTTAAATACTGAACCAAGTATTCATTCAAACTTACCTTCTTATATGATTGGTGTTAATAATGTAGAGCAAGGCAAAAGAAAAGTCATCCCCTGCACTTATAAAAAGTGCACTCTCCCTATTGAATACAGTAGTTACGTGAGAGCTGACTATGAAAGGGATATCGTTAATGGGTACTTCTGGACAAAACTTCAAAAGAGTTTGGTTCCAATTAGAAATGTAGAACAAAAAATGATTGAACAAGATGAATCGAAAGGGTAAGAAAAGTTTTGCATTATTAGTGATTCCAATATTACCAATATGGTCATATGATCACACTTACGTTTTATTTTTCTGATTTCTTATAGTGTACGCATTGAAGAAATCACATTAGAAGAGAACGCGAATCCTGTTCTTCCCACTATTCTTTCAGAAGATAGGGATTCCGCGAAGAACGCAAATAAAAACCAGCAGTCTTTAAAGAAGAAATTGCTAAGTCTCCTTCATAGCGGCCGTAGAAATGTTGTTAAAACAAAAAATCAAAAACCAAAAAAGAAGGGAATTGCTTATGCTTCATGAATGCCCCACATTGTATTTCTTTTTTGCGAAGCATTATATAATGATAAGGAATTAAGGATACGATACCTAACATAAACTCATTTTTGATGCGTAAAATTTCTTTCGTTCGTTCCATTTTTGAGAGACTTATCAGGTTTTTTTTTTAATTATTATTTTTATTGTTAGTTGATTGTTTTTTTTTGTTCGAGAATATCTCTTGTTAATTTGACTTAGGTACTGATTACTTTTTCGAATTATCTTGCGGTTCAAGACACTGTGTAGGCCTACACTCATGTTACTTGAATTTTTCGAATAATTCGAAAGATCCAAACATGGAAGAATTTCAAAAAAATTGTCATTTCAGATGTAAACAATGAGAACTTTTCCTAAAACCTTCGACGGATTCTTCTTCTGTGTGCAATTCATCGTTACCATATCACTTTTTTATATACATTATTAATAAGTTTGAACCAAAACGTATATAAACTTATATTACTTTCGTTTTATCTTTATCTACCATATCATTTTTTTGTAAGTAACGTTTAAGTTTATGAACGGACAACTGTATTTGAACTGTTGCCTAATAAATTGCATTTAAATTTCAACGAAACATCATTTTCAATTCTCGAAAAGTTGAAAATGAAACATCATTTTCAGTTCTTCAAAATTATTTATTATTATTTTTCGTACATTATTATAATTTTTATTTTAGAATAATTATCATTTTTTCAAGTTATTTTTTTCAAACATTTTTGGTTTCATTTTCAAATTTTTGTAAGAACATCCTCGAAATGGACAAGTTGACAATCAGCAATAAGTAATAACTTGAAAAAATAAAAAAATTATAGTTCTAAAAAATTCCGATAGAGCTGCTACTAAAAATTTGATAATTTACACACACTACACAGCGCCTCAGCGGATTTTCGTTAAAAAATTCACTCAATCAAAATCAAAAAAACTGCATAGTCTGCACAACACAAGCCGACATCGAATACTAATTTTTTTACAAATTTATATTCTAGTTTAATTGAATCAAATTAATTAAAAGATTATAAAATATCTTGAAAAGAAGCGTCGGCACATCTACTTCTTAGCACTGTTGATTTGAAAAGTAAGTTATTTAATACGTTGGTGGTGTAATTGAAGAGTTGTTTGTTAAACCATTGTTCAAAGGTATTTTGACTCCTGCATAAAATATATTAGAATTCCTTCAACAACATTACGAGATCAGCTTGATGCAGTATTATATTAATTTTTCCCTCGTCAACCAATCACCCATCCAACTTTCCATTTATTCATTTGTGTAGTAATAACTGTCATTGCCGTTTTGCTATTGTTACTTCTCTATGCTTACGTGTTCCAAGTATCTAACAAAGCTCGGTACATGTTATTTTCTCATTTTAAAGTGATGAATCATTATGATTATTTTAAATTGATGTGTTTTTATTGTAATAGGTGTACATATGCCTCTTATTTTATGAATTTCAGTTAGAAAACATGGCTCATAGAAACTGGGATTTAGCTTGTAAAGTTTACATTGGAAATTTAGGAGATAGTGCTTCCAAACACGAGATTGAGTCAACTTTCAATAAATATGGCCCTTTGAAGAATGTTTGGATCGCCAGGAACCCTCCAGGATTTGCATTCGTTGAATATGAAGATCCACGAGATGCTGAAGATGCAGTTCGTGGACTTGACGGAACGTAAGTTACTAAGTTTGCATCTTTGTTGTTGGGATAAATGGTAGGTATCGTTGTTTATTATTGAATTAATTCTTATTCTACTTGCAGCCGATTATGTGGAAATCGAATTAGAGTCGAAATGTCTTCAGGCCGTTCCAGACAACAATCTCGTGGTGGTCGCGGCGGTGGTGGAGGAGGCGGTAGAGAGTATCGCCGTTATGGTGGGAATGATAACTATTCGTCGAGAAGCCGTGGAAGTTACAGGTTAGAACATAATCTTTTGGTGTTGAAATTAACGCATTATTTTGTATAAGAATTCAGTTTTGTCTTTCTTTACCCTGAACTGAAAATTTTCACTGTAATGATAATGACATTCTCTTCAGAAACATAACGTTAAAAAATTCAAGTACACACTGGATGTGTATTTACACTGTTTAAAGTCCTTTTTTTCTTGTAATTAACGTATAATCTATCGTTTGCTCTTTGTTACTTTTTTCAAACCCTATTGTCTCAATTTATGAATTTATTAAATATGAGCGTGATTTCAATTCAAGCTCGATCATGACAGCATTTCTTAAACGTTCACCTTTCAAAATCGTTCTTAAACATTTCGATCGAATATAATTTTCACGTAGTATTACCCTTATTTATTTCAACGGTTAACGGCTCAAGTTTTTTAATCCATTTTTTATTTCATGTGATGAGTGCAAAAAGTAATTTTGTTCATTTTCTTATCCATGTTGTTTGAAAAAAAATTTATCAGTTGAGCGGTTCTATTATAGTTACTAGTTAATGACGTATTGACTATTTTAGGAGGAAAATTTAAATTAAAATAATTTTTGGGGTAATTTACAGGAAAATCTGGAGATGAATTGTCACCTTTTCTCCTTACCTCCATTAACATACTCTTCCAGTATTTGTACTGCGTTTTATTTCGTATAAACACCAGACACACCTTTATTGTGGTTCAACCAGATGCTTCTTAAATATTCTTCGTTCAGAATCGTTGCGCTGAAGAGTTACTTCTGTGATGACGAAACTAAATGAAAATATTATACCGCCTAATTCTTGGAACGAAATAGGCGTTTTTTTGTTTGGTTTATTATCACGGAAGTGCATGCGTTAAGCTTAAAATAAATCAAAACATCTGAGAAACGATAGCGAAGCCGTATAGCCCGCATTACATGAAAAATCAATCTTCATACCATTTCTTCTTCTCCAGTGGGGCACTTTATCTGGCATTATCAGCAAATGCTTGTCAGCAATTATAGTTCTCTTCGATACAAACAGCCTACGGGTTTACCACTGGTCTTAAATTTCTACTCTGCTCTGCTCTGCTCTGCTCTACTCTACTCTACACTGCACAGCTCAGATTTTTTTCAACTTTACAGAATCTTCTGTGTTATTACCTACTTATTAATAAAAACGCTGTTGAATTTTAATATTTATTTGCGATCTCTGATTTACGTAAGTATGATCGCTTTGTTAATTAAACGTAAAGCAAATTTAAATTTTTATTTATGATTTTTTACGAAATGTATAATTCTTTAAATTTTTTTACTTTCAATAGGTTATTTATGTATTACTTGTTGAGAGCAATGAGGTGATGAAAAATACGTCGTATAGATCTGTGTATTTCTCGTCGATACGACGTATTTAGCACTTCATTGCATTACAAACATATATATAAATAAATGAACGTTTCGTTTAAAAACATTGCAATACCTTCTAGATCACGTTCGCGTTCTCCAAAACGTCATGCGTCCCGTTCGCGAAGCGCTTCTCCGAGACATTATAGACAAGATTCACGAGAAAGACGATAATTTTTACCAGTTCTCTTGTCACGGATTTCGATACAGTTTTCATGTGAGTGGATCACTTTTTTCTTTCGTAACTTGTTCAATAAATTTACGATTAACTTTTGTTTTCGTGTTTAACTGTAGGTAATTCACCGATAATTTATACAGATCCAACTTGGAATGAATTTTAATTTGATAGATCTATTTTATAATTATGCTAATTTAGAAGTTTCATTTAAAGCTGCGAATGCCTAGCTCGCATTTGAACTATAGCATTATCATCAGCTGGTACTCATTGTTTTCACATTCGTGCGCTTAAAATACTTTTATCTGCATCAACTTTCTCGCTTTCTGTACTAATTTATTTATTCTTTGTACTATACGGTTACATGACCACGAGTGCCCCTTTATGTTTTTTTTTTCGAATTTTTTTTGTGTACGAAATTTTGTTTATTCCTGTAATTCGGTTGTTTTTAATACTAGGAAAAAATAAATGCGCTGTTCGTTTCATTTTTTAATTAATCGAGATTATTTTTATACTCTTTGGAAGAAAAAATATTACGTCGATTGCTCCTAAAATCAAAATATAATTTTAAAAACAAAATGTCCCACGTAATTATGAAGAATTTCTTTATTTTTTCTTTAAAAAAACATCACTTACCAACTTAAAAACACAACAAAAATCTACGATTATAATAACATAGTCTACAAGATCCGTAAGCCTCCATCCATTCTAATATTAGTTCCATTTAAGTAAGGATTTTCGATAATTGTTTTTACTAAATGAGCGAATTCTTCAGGTTTACCAAATCTATTGGGGAATATAGCAGATCGTGCTAAAAATACTCGAACTTTCTCTGGCAATTCGGCTGTTAGAGGAGTGTCGCAAACACCGGGAGCGATGGCGCATACTCTGATCCCCACAGAAGCCATATCTCGGGCAAGAGGTAAAGTCATACCGGAAACTGCTGCTTTGCTGGCGGCGTAAGCAACTTGACCTGAAATGCCGTCGAATGCGGCAAAACTAGATGTATTTATAATCACGCCTCTTTGATCATCTTCATCTGGAGTGTTTTCATCCATCAGTCCAACTCCTAACCTGATTACATTGAAAGTTCCAACTGTGTTGACTTGCAAAACTCGATTAAAGTCGTGTAATTCGTGTGGAGTTTTTCTCAAAAAATTATAAGTTTTGAAAGCAACGGAAGTACCGGCACAATTGACTATCACATTTAATTTACCAAAGGTCTCTTTCGTGACGTGCATCGCATTTTGCACTTCGTCTATGGAACAAACGTCGCCGGCAACGAATTTAACATCACTGCCAAATTTATTGGCTATTTCATCTCCTTTTGAAGACGGCAAATCATAAAGTAATACTTTGCTGCCTTCTTTTACTAATCTTTCCACCGTAGCTTTACCGAGACCGGAGGCACCACCAGTAACGAAAGACACAAATCCTTTACAAGCCATGATAAAACTACAACAAAGGCAGCAAATAAACGTGTGAAATATTTAAAAAATAATTTAAAGCATTAGATTAATTTAACTGCACATTGAACACAAATTTACAATTTTTAAATTCTTATCTCACAAATTACATCATGCATTCGCTGCCGGATTCGGGATTTTTTTCAAATTCAAAAACAAAAATAAATCACTTTTTTTTACTTTATGTGAAGCATTCACATAAAAAACGTGACGTGCTGATGCTTTCTGTCTGTGAGCTGTGACACATGACAGGCGTGGCCACATTTTATGTTTTCCAGTTCTCCAAGAGTTCTCCCCTCTCTGAGTTTAGATGGTGTTGGTGATATCAAAAGTGATAATTTTTCTTCTCAAAAAATCTTCCATCTTCGCGTTAAGAAATTTTCTAATTTTCTAGTTGTTTGTAAATTTGTAATCTTCCATAATTATTTAAAAAAATCTATAGTTAATCAAGTTAATCAAAAGATAATCTTATCCGAACCAAACGTTTGATATTTTGGTGTGTTAGTCAAATGCGATGATTTTAATTAATTAATTTCAGTTTATAAGGATGAATTAAGTTGAGTGTCATAGATCAGTAAAGTTATCAATTACCATCACTTTAAAAATGTTCAGGGAAGATGCTCTCTTGGACGATGATCCTATAGAATTTAAAGGAGGCAAATTAACACTAAGTACAGATGAACCGGAAGTTGAAGAACCTCTCCTCAATCATAGAATTCCAAGTGAGTTTCTTCAATGGAAATTGGAATGTAATTCTCGTTCTATCTCAAAGCCTTATAAACCTAATTTTTTCAGATGAAACCTCATTAGCTTTACCTTGGGCAGAAGAAGATCCAAAATCGTTTTTTTGTTACCGTTATGAATTGGTTACCAACGTAATGACCGAAATCAAGCAATTTCTCGATAATTCTCATAATATTAGCGACGTTTACGGTACTTGGCTGCTTACCGAGTGAGTTGAAGAGTTTTTCAGTATTGTTCATTGTCATGATCAAATTTAAAGTACCTTTATACGATTTCAGAATCAGCTTTTGGGATAATGAACGAGAAAGAGTGGTTGTCTTAACAAAAGATTATTTAATTGTTGTTAAGTATGATTTTATTGCTCTCAAAATTCTGAATCATTATAAAATTCCTTTACACAATGTGGACACATTGACTGTTGGAGACTTGGTCTATCCATCGGGCTCATTAGCACCGTGAGTGTAAACAGTTATTCTTCATTGTTACTTTCTTATTTTCTTAACTACTTCTTTTACGAATCAGTTTGTTTAAAATTCATTATTTTACAGACACATTAATGGAATAACTTCAGGTGTTATGCATGTTCTAAAAAGTTGTGCGTTAAAAGTTGCTCGAAATAATTTGACTAATTTTAACACGTCGCAAAGTATTAACGAAACTTTCAATTTTACGTATTTTAAAGCAAGGTATATTCATATTGAAAACATTTAACACTCTTTTGAAGATTTATAGCTTGTTTTAATGGAAATTTCGTTAGAAATATTCATTTTTTTTTAAATCCAATCTAAAATATTTTTATTGTTGAATAAGCTGTTTTGACACATTTTTAGTTGCATTGTCTTTGCATTTATCGACTATATTTCACAAAGAAATATTAATTATTATGTATAAAAAAAAGATCATTATTCATCTTGCTTTTTCCTTTCATTTCTGTTTTTAATTTTTTTTTTCTTAATTTTGCATGAATTGAAACCTTTAATTGTCTATTTTTTAGTTAATATTTGAGTGACATAATTCAGATTATATCAAACCTATGAACCTGGAATTTTTAATAATCAAAATGAAATTTTCAGGTCTCGCAATATTACAGGAGTGCGTCCTATGTGGAATAAAGGAGAACCCTTGAAGTTCAGTACGAAGTGGAATCCATTTACAAACAACATTCCTTGGGCTACATTTACATCACATCCTTTATTATGGCACAAAAGTACGATTTCAAATCTCCAATAATGAAAATGCATCAAAATAAAATGTTATATTTTTATTTCTTTTCTCTCAGGCGGCAACGATGAATATTTACGTATGTGTGACGTTGACAATTTCGTTTCTCGTTTCATTAAAGCAGTACAACAAGCTCCACGCACGTCGATGTGTCATATTCAACATAAGCCTATTTTGCTACAGCATTATTTCGGTGTTTTATCGATCATTCATAATCGTAATGGATTAGGATTTTTCAAAGTCCGAGGGAAGTTCAGCTTTTAATACCATACTCATATTTTATTTACATTCCTTCCTGTAATTTAGTTCTCTTATTTTAACGAATCTCTATATCATTCTTCTATGTATTTCTGTTTTATGTTTCTCGCTGAAGTCCTGAGGTGTAATTTTGTGCAATAATTTGTTTCGTCTATCAAATTTAATCGATTTTATTCTTGGAAGTTATGTTATCTGTTAGATTGTTGCGCTTTTAATTATTTTTTTAATTGAAGAATTAAAATATATATACCCATAATTGTTTCGTTGATAATTTTATACGTCCAAGATTGTATGAAAATTTCGAGTGCAGTACGGGTACTCGTAAGCTCTACATAAGATACCAATTCCACAGAAAAAATCAACTTGACGAGAGTACACATTAAAATTTATAATAAAAATTATTTACAAAATTTATCAAAATAAAAAGGGAGATTGTGTGGAATTATTCAACCATAAATCTAGCATTACTTGACTTCCTAATATGTAGTATATTATTACAGCGTATTAGTACATCCCCGATTTCACCAGTCACTTCTCCATTTATGATTTCTTGTGTACTAGCGAGCAGAACATTCATATAACTGTCAACTGAAACTAAGTATCCTTCATAGGCATGACCCCACTTCAGTTTGACCACTACCGCTTTACCAGTTAATTCGTTGAGAAAAGGTTTAGGGTTTAAGGGCATACCAGCCATGACTGCAGATTAAAATTTACCTGAAATAAAATTCAACCGGTTTAGTAGAACACATCGAATAAAGTGTAAGAATTAATTAGAGTATAATTCGAAAAAACTAAATTAAAAAGAGGTAAACAAAATATCCACCGGGCAAAAACTGATATTGCTTGAAAAAATTTGCTTGGAAATTCTCTAACACAAGTACTATCAAAACACAGATCCACTGACCTATTACAAGGAATGTAATGCGAGTTTTGAAATTCTACTTAAGAAGAAGTTTGAAGAAATTTCATTTGGTGATTGAAAATTCTATTTTAAATTGAGGATCACAACTACTTACTTCTTGTATCAAACAAAAAATTTCAACAGAAAAGTTGAGCGGTCTCTGGAAAGCTTATCCGTTCTTCAACTTTTTAGTAAAATCTTGGTCCTGTTTTAGAGAAACAACTAACAACACAAAATGTACGAAGAAATTATACTTCAAATAAATTATGAATAATTATCAACAAGATGCAAAATTGCAAATCGCGAAAGTTTTTTCCGGCAAGCGCGTTTTCATTACAAAATTTTTGTTGTTTCTTCGTAAGTCTTTTACGTTTTTTTCGCCAAGTGTTACCAACCAATTTTCAACTAACAATTGAAACTTCCGCTTTGTCTTTTGGGTTCTGGTATTCTCAATCTTTTTTTTTCAAATTTCAACCTTTTAAAATGAATTAAACCATTATTTTATCATTTTAATTAGTGAAATTTAAAATTATTTGAAATTTTATTTAATTAGAAATAAGTTATTCATAGTTAAAAAACTAAAAAAATGAAAAAGAAAAACGAATGAAATTGAAAAAGTCAAAAGAGAATTATGTTGCTCTTCAAATAGTCCGCATGATGGGTGTTTTTTTATTGGTCACGTCACGTTACGCATTGGACCATTCAAGCATTCAAGATTCAATTCAAGAAATTCAAGTTTGGGTGCAGCGTGCAGTGCAACTCGCAGACTGCAATCTTGGGTGCAAGTTCAGTGAAGATCGTGTAATTTGGTAAAGTTGTGGCCGTATTTATCTAATAGATGTTGAATAGATGTATGTAATGTAAACAGCGAAAGCATTGTTCAGTTTTTTAATTCATTTTTCGTTGCCGTGAGTGAAAATTGATACTAGAGGTGTGAAAATATGAAATTGTCCTCATAATGAATAATTTTCATGACTGTTCTTAGAAAAAATTGTACTCTTATGTAACGCTATTGAAATGAATTTCCATTCATTAAAGCATAGCAACTTTTTCAAATAATGATATATTTCTGTCGCGAGTGTTTGCAAAATGGTTTTTTGTATTTCTTCAAGAAGTAATCATGTTGGAGTTTTGATATTAATTCTGACAAATGGTGTACTCTTTATCAATGGATTCAATCTCGAAACACGATTGCCTTTGGTGAAGCAGGGACACAAGGGTTCATATTTCGGATATTCGGTTGCAGCCCATCAAATTAGAGATGAGATTTCTAAAAGAATTTCTGAAGGATTGTAAGTGTATTCTTTTCATCAATTTTTTGAAATATAATTTGATGTTTTTTAACTAAACTAGCATTTCATTATCATTGATATTTTTGATAAGTCGAGTGATAATGCTCTTCGTTCTGGGTTTTTCCTGTTTTTTTTTTTTTTTTTTTTTTTTTTTTTTTTTTTTTTTTTTTTTT
>FIZV01059596.1:0-10648 GCA_900050545.1 Trionymus perrisii | reverse complement strand
TTGCAGTTGGCATTTTCAAGATTTTACCCCCCCCCCCCCATATTAAATTGTTTTGCAACGCCACTGATTATACGCTAATTACAGTAGAACTTCGATTATCCAAGATAATTGGGGTAAGGTAAGATCGGATGTCGTGAAAAATCAGATAATAGATTTTTCGCTCCTGTTTTGAAAAAAATAGATATATATACCTAAACTCGATAGCACAAAAATTTTATAGAAATGACCGAACAAACAGAAACATTGGAAAAAGTACACAGAAAAACAAGAAAAAATCATTTCGAACTACATAATCCAAAGAACTAAGGGGGAAAAAATCAAGTCATTTTTGCTACAAACTGCGTTTAAAAACTAAATAATAGAGAAATTTCTCATTTTTTTGGAATGAAAATTTTTAAACATTTTCCGGGGTAATTTAAAGAAAAAAAAACTGGAATAAATTTTAGCTCTATTTTTTGAAATAAGAAAAATCCTCAATTTTTTGGAATAAAAAGTTAATTTTATGGAGGGAAACTGAAAAAGTTATCATTTTTTTTTTTTTAATTCCCAATATTTTTTGAAATAATTTTTTTAAACATTATTTTTGGAAACAATTTTTTTTTTAAAATACAAATTTTCAACATTTTTTTTTTCAGAATAAAAAATTCATAAGTTCTGTTATTTCTCAAATTTAAAAAAAAAAAAAATCTCTCAATTTTTTTTGGTTCATCGAAATTGTACGATTCAGGAAAATATTTTCAATTCATTTTACATTCTTCGGGAGATGAAAAATCCATCGACTTTAGGACATCAGGATTTTCAATACTATCAACTTGTTTGATTTCTTTGATCGCCAAATTGTTCCAATTTTTCAATTTATTTACGTAGGTACTGCTTCCCAACTACTTTTTGGCATAATTATTTTTAATTCGATTTTTTTTCAAAGTCAATTTCTATATTTTTTCTATTTTCTTCAAAATAAAGCCAAATTAATAATTGTCGCTATATTTAGTACGTATAGAGCTATTTACTGCACAAAAATATTTTAGTTTTCAATATTTAAATTTTTTTGAAAAATTACCTACCAAAAGTTTTCTAGTGCTAAAATTTTTAGCATCAAAAATAATGCTGAACATAGTTCCTCTTCGACTTCAAAAAAGAAATGGTTCATGATTTTGATGTTTCTAGGATCACTAAACCTTCGATTTACCCGATTAGCCAATTTTTTAATATAAGCTAACTAGCTTGTTCCCAAGGTGTCTCAACTACCCACTGCTCTCAATTAGGCTCACTGGCCTTATTCTTTAAGAATTTAATGTTTTGAATAAATATTTGAATTTGTTTTTTCATGACTGAATGAACGCTAAAAATTTCCGTGGCCAAATTGAATTTACTGGGTGGCCATTTGGCCAACAATTTGTGTGTTAAAAAATGGCCTGCTTATAGATAAGTTAAGTACGTACCTAGCGTAGGTATATGTTCGCGTCACCAGCACAACAGTGACTTGAACGCTGGGTAAAGAGTCAAGTCGCTACCTATATCGAAAGCTGCTCACCTCGCGAATCGGAATATCGTTGTGTAATTTGTTTCATCTCTTCATTTCTTTAGAGCCTTTTTTGGAGGGAGGTTGGGGTGAACTATCCACTCGTCTTCGTTGATATTATTAATTTAATGTTTGCAATTTTTGTGAACACTTGCAGGCATCGACCTTGACCCTTGAGCTTCGTCTTCGTAGTACGAGAAGTTTAAACTAACATGGGAACCTTTTGTACTCGCCGGCTCGGAATCGAACGAAACTTGAATATTCGGAAAGAGCATGTCCGAAAACCTCCAAAACCAAATTTTTAGCTGCCCAATTTCATTTACACCTTTTCAGGAGCGGCTTAAAATTAGGTACTGAAAAAACCGATATCTCGCTAGGGCGGCTAGGGGCTGCAGAATGGCTGGAAATTGCAAAATTTGGATTCGAGGGGTTGATATTATCCCATTTAAATTTTTCCCTTCATTTTACGATCAACTACGGGGCGATTAGAAATTTGTTGAGATTTTGGTACTTTCAAAACTGCAGGTCAAAAATCAACTTTTGTACTCGCCGGCTGGAATTTCCTGCAGAAGTATCGTAGATTGTTCGATTCACGTACGGGTAACCAAATTTTTAGCTGCCCAATCTCATTTTCACTTCTTCTGGAGCGGTTTAAATTACTGGAGAAAATCAATATCTCGCTGGAGGCTCCAGAGTGGCTGAAAATTGCGAAATTCGGATTCAGGGGTCAATATTAGTTGACATACCAATTTTCAATAGTTTTGGAAAAGAATTACTCTTTTTCGAAAAATTCACATTTTTCGTGGAAAAAAATTAGGTAGGTAGGTAAGTTTTATATTTTCAAAAATTCGCCAAAAATTGAAAAATGAAATTAAGCAGCAAAAATTTTGGTTCTGGAGGTTTTGGAACATGCTCTTTCCGAATATGCGAGTGTCGTTCGATTCCAAGCCGGCGCGGCAAGTACAAAAGATTCCCTTGCAAGTATCGTACGAGTACACTTGGTGTACGTCTACGTATCGTACGTATTACGTACACGCTGATAGGGATGAACGGACTTGGCCGGATGGTGTTGAGCTGGCATTAGCGTTATACACGGTGCACTTTGCACTCTCGGTGCCACGAATCGTTCGAATAATCGATTAATTTTGGTAATTCGTCACCTAAATCGCACCTATCGTCCTTCGAAGAGCATTGGCGTCGAGTCGCGTCACCGATTCCTTGGTTTTGGTTTAAGGATAGGATAGCGCGGCGACAGCTCCGACGATGCGAGGCGAGGCGAGGCGAGGCGACGCGACGCCAATTTTGGGATTCACTGGCCCGTGTGATGCGCGTTTTTAATAGTTCCGGTACACCTACCAAGTAACGGGAACACGAACACTTAGCTATAACCTAGTAACGCACCTGAGGTCCGAATGCCGGCCACCTGATCTACCATTACCATGTGTATTCGTACCCGCACTCGTACCCGCACCTGTAGGCTGTAAGCCTACCCGTACACTTACGTATCGTGTATCGTGTATATCGTGTATTTTTCTCTATGTATTGTGTGCTGTTGCTGTGTTTGCGTTTGTCTTTACCTGCGAATGCATTCGACGTGTGTAGTGTACGTGTGCATACGAGTACACTAAGTACCTACATATCCTATCGTATATGGATGTACCAATAGTACCTTACTACGTAGTACGTACCTATACTCGGCGTTGCGTCGCGTCCTACGTTAGCAAAACGCAGATTGACTGACTGACTGACTGACTGACTGAGACAGAGGCAGAGGCAGAGGCAGAGAAGAAACTCTTCGTTTATAACATCAACAATCGCATTCGTATTTGTATTTGTATCTGTATCTGTATCTGTATTCGTCCGTCCTATCCGATTTTGGGTGTAGCCTGTACTTAGCTGTAGATATAGGGTACTGTATCGTGTTTGCGCGTGTGTCTGTGGGTACCTTCTGTATAAGTACACGTACTAAGACCGCTTCGCACGCTAGGTTATTGTGTTACTGTGTTATGACTTATGAGCATTTAACGATAACGCGACGCGAAGCGACGCTAAGTCGACAGCGAGCTTCATTACGCGTCCAACTTTGTGCAGATACCCGTAGCACTTTTTCTAGCTATACCTATACCTATACCTATACCTATACCTATACCTATACCTATACCAATACATTTTACTGCCTTGCTGCAGTATGTATCACCAACCCGGGTTCGGTTTCCAGTATCCTTCTTCACTTCGAACTTTACTCTTCCAAAAATTCTTATGATTGAAAACTTTGGCTTGATGAAGCAAAAATTTTGAAATTTTCAGAAAAAATAAAAAGTTTTCATGGTAACCGACAAATAATATAAGTACCTACATATTTTTGAAAGAGTAAAGTTCGAGCTTTTCAATGGTATAGGTCACACTCCCCTTAACTTGATTATTTTCATAGTTATAATTATTGTAAATTGAAAAAATCAAAAAATCAATTTTTTCTCATTGATTTCCCGGGAGTAAAACACTAATAATAACTGTTTAACCAATAGAGATAGATGGGCAGGCTTTACGCCATTGAAAAGCTCCAATTTTTTTCATCCAAAAATCTTAATAAAAATAAGGTGTCAACAGGAAAAAATTTCTTGATTTTTTGAAAAAACCAAAAAAATGCATCACTTTTGAACACGTTTTTTCAAATACGATAATCGAGTGACGCCAGCTCGAAAATGCCGAACAAAATCAAAAACGAACATTTTTTTCAAATCCACAACCTAGCCCTTGCTGCAGGGAGGGTAGGCAAACCACCACACATCAACTCACAATGTGTTGCATAGTTATTGGTTGGAAGGCCCTACTTCTACCCCGGAACACCCTGTATTCTGCAGCTATCTTTTACTATACCTACAGAACTTTACCACTGATTCGAATCTGCTGCCAACTTGAGAATTAGTGAAGTTGACCAAACAACTTTCTATAAGCATAAATTAGCGATGAGTATTGGGCAGATGCCTCTGGCGGACTATCTACATCCGCATCCGAATCGTTTTTTCTTTCTTCAAATTTTTGTATGTACTTTTGGATTTTTAATTTTTCAGTCGGTATTCTATAGATACATAAATGTCCCTACTTCACGCACCTAGCACGTTCAGTCGATGCACACAGCAGGTGTACTTAATAGGTTTCTACTGATCTACTCGTACGTATCTTTGATAAAAAATTGAAAAACCGTCAAAAAAGACTTTTACCTACCTACCTAGTACCTAGGTACATACATTTTCAAAATCCAAAGTTGGTAGAAGGTGGCTAGAGCTAGGTAGCTGTCTTCAGGACGCAATTCGGGTCTGTCAAGGTGAAAAGGATCCAGATCATAGGTCTGGAATGTTTGAATTTGAATTGAAAATATAAAAAAACTTTTTTCAGAACTCTATCTACCCCATCCCTCCCTCCCTTCAAAAAACAGCCTTCGAGTGTGCACTTGGTGATACTCGACGCCTAATTTGGGCTCAGGTTTTCGCTAGGTACCTACATAATTTTACCTCGCGGCATGTTTTCGAATGAACGTCGTTCGAAAAAATACGCGTAGGTATCTAGATCTACTAATATAGGTATACGAGACACGAGTACTACATGACGCGACGTAGCCTTTTGATGTACCTAGCTGTAACTAATAGCTATCAGGTAACCGGTAACCTACGCGTAATAATTAAACAAGCGCGACGAAATATCAGCTTTACGCGATTTTTAGTAGGCCTACCAATAGTTAGCCAAGGTTATGTAAGATGGTTCATTGGCCAGCAGTCATTGGTTTTTCGCTATGCGCACGATTCTTCGTCGCAATTACCGAACCGCGACGTCGTCGGTCGATCCGGCTTTAACTCTTTACTAATCGCATCAGTCGTATAAGTACCTTACGAGTACATGTGTAGAACGTTACGTACGATACATACAATACAAACAAATTGGTGAGTACAAACTACGAACCGTAGTTGCTGGAATATGCGACGTGACGTGACGTGACATGATGTGATCTGACGCAGGTGAGAGATACGAGCTTATACCTACTGCAGCAGAGATCGAAACAATCCTGTTGAACGTTATATCGGAATCGTTTTATGAAACATATAACCTGTTCGTAACAGGCAATAACTTTTTGAATGAACAGTTCATTTATTTTTTCAGCTGGGTTTTCAAAGGTGTTAGTAGTGCAACCCAACTTGAGTAGGTACACATAATTACACTCTACAGTACACAGTACAGTACACAGTACCCATACTCGCACGAGAACGTATCATTTACGTGATACGATAAGCTGAAGTTGAGGGGCGTGGTCACTGAACTGAGCTTTTCGTTGTGTCATTTATCAAAAATCGAGCCGATATTTCAGTTGATGGTAACAGTTTTGGCCTTCCTTTCCAGCAGCCCCATACAACCAAGTACTCTTCTGCGGTTCTCCAAGTGTCATAACTATTTCTCGAGAGTCACCTCGCATATATTCTTAGGGTTTTGGGAGCCATCAAATTCTGAAATTTCGAAAATAAGGGCCACCCTGATGAGTGATGAGGAGTGTGCCCTTGGGGCGAAGAGTTGGATGTATTGCGATGAACTTAATAGACGAGAATAAATGAGAATAATCCCATTTCGAATACTTATTCTTTAAAGTACCTACCTACATTTTTATAATTTGCGGCATACCTATAGGTTGCTCCAAGTGTAATTTTTGTAACAACATAAAAATGGTATGCAGATAGTTAGATACCTAAGCCTTGTAGAAACAACTTTTAAGTCGAAAACGTTTTCTGTACAACTAATGGAAGGGGAGATATACATACGCATTTTTATGAAAGATGGGCTGATCCAAGGGGGAGGGGGTACAAAAAGTAGCACCCAGCTTATCTTTTTCCAAATACTTTCTAGATTAAGAATCAGTGGTTCAATTGCTTTTCATTTGGTGCGAGCTTCGAGCAGACACTTTTTTCGGCAGTATAGACACTAAATCCCCGAGAAGAGTCATCTCCATACTGAGGGTGTGAGGGAATGGGGGATTAACGTTCAGAATTAGTCGTGAACTTCCCGCTAGGAGCGCTGATACTTGAGTCCCTTCGCACGTGGTTTTTGTGACTTCATGAAAGTATAATTCACCTGCAGTAACCAGTAAATAGGTATTCTTAAAAAATATATATATACATTTCAATCAATTAAGATGCAGACTTTTTTCTAATACCTATTGCATGTGATTTACTACTGAGTAGGTACTGAGAATAGGTCATGAAGTTCCCACAAGGAGCGCTGATAGTTTGGTCCCTCAAAGGTCCCTCCTTTCCAATTCTGTACGTCAATTTTCCGTAATCCCCTTTCCTCGTCCTACAAATGCTCATCTTGGCGATTTGGTGTCTATATTCTGCAGTAATTCGACACTGTACTAACGATTGAGAAGAGATTAGACCATGTGTTCAACTGCTCTAGTTCAACTGTTGACTAATCGTTTCAGTAATCGGTGGCGGCGGCAACATTTTTGAAAAATCAGCTACCTATATAAGTACCTATAGATGAAGACGTGTTAATTCCGAAAGGTGTTGCCTTTGCCTGTTAGTAACAGGCAACACGTTTCATAAAACGATTCCGATATAACGTTTAGGTACTAGGATCGTTTCGATCGCTGATAGAGTAGGTATGTCCACGCATTGCTATCTAAGTAATCGGAAATGCAGTAGATAGGTGGTGTATGGTGTAGGGTATTTTTGGCTGCGCCGACAATGACGGTCAATCCGTTGATGGCTAATGCTTAGGTTTACCTTGGTAATTACCTAAGCGAGGCGTGCGTATAAGCGTTAAATTTTACATTTACTTTAGGTACTCGGCTCGGATCCGGATTTAAATGGGGTACTTATTAATGTCCGCGTCTACGTCCGCGTCCATGTCCGCGTTTACGTTCGCAATCACGTTCACACGTCCACGCGTCGCGTCGCGTCGCGTCGTCGTCCTCGTTGCTCGTATAGGTACTCTCTGTCTCTACCACAATGCCGATGAATGCGTATTATTGAATCATCTTTTCCTCGTGTACAAAACGTAACGTACGAGTACGAGTATTACCTATTACTTGATACCTGGCGCGGCGCAGAGGTTGGTAATGGTATAGGCATCTTATCTATTCACCAACCACTAATATCGAACTGCACGCAGCCGTGTGCCGTGGTAAGGCGTACTTGGCGCTTAAACAATGGCAAAGCGAGGCGACGGAGACGCTGTTCGGTGCTGGCGTTTAATGTGATTATTGTAAGCGTACGTAGGTGAAGGCGAAGTTCCCTGCAGACGCGACGCTTTATCAAAAGAGACAGTGAACTAGTTAACTTACAGGAGGTACACTGGTACCGGTAGAGGTATGGTATGGTATAGGTGTACCAAAACCAACATAAGCTTAATACATAAGTAAGTACGTTTCAGTTGGGAGTACGATGGTTGGACTTGTCTCGTCTCGTCTCGTCTCGTCTCGTCTGGTCTCGTCTCGTCTCGCACCTACTACGCTACGTACGTAAAAATACGAATATAAAATACCCACTACAAAAAGCGGCTGTTTCATGCTTTGACTTGAGAACTGGGTCAGTGGGTTAGTGTTAGCTTGGTCGGCGCAGCGCGGCATCGCCTCTTTGTGTAGCTAAAGAAGAACTGGTTGCTCTCTTTAACCGATCGCCGAAATTTGTGGCGATGACGGAGGTGCAGGCGCCCTGCGTCTTGTCTTTGGTTTTGTCGACTCGGTTTCGTTGTAGAATCTACCATGCGAGTAAACTTGGATATATTTATATAGTTTTCTACGCACAAAATGACATCATTTTTAGATGTGTACTGGAAAATTGGCTTCATCTTGGCAAAGTGGCATCATTTTACTAAGGGCACTTGGCCGCTCTTCGCCAATGGACTCAGCTATGTCTAACAATGCTTTTGGTGAAGCTGAGGTTATTTTAGTGATGCCACTTTACCACTTAGGTAGGTACCTATACAATTTTTTTTCAAACTTGGTGCGTACAGTCGGTGTGACCTCAATTTTTTTTGTCTACAGTCAAAGTGGCATTATTCATAAAATTTGTAGGTATCTAAGGTTGAATGTTCAATAATAAACCATCAGAGTCATCGTCATCCTAGTATCGTTAATTTTAAAAATGAAGCCATTTTAAGGAATACCTACACAAATGAAGGCACTTTGACCATTTTTATCCCTCTCTAAATTTTCATTTGTGAAATATTCGCTCGAATGTGGTTTGTACTTTTTTGACGTTTTTTTTTCTTTCTTTCATGATTACAGAAAAATTGAGCGGTATACGCTTAGCCGGACGTCGCCTAAAGAAACGCTTCTTGGTTTTCATTTTGTCGCATTTTCAAACGTGCTCGTTGTTCAGGTAATGTTTAATTCTTAACTACCTTTTACCTACGTAAAATTGCATGTACGTATTGAATACGCGTAGTAATACTTACCGTCTTTCTACCTACTAATTTTTACGTGTAGTACCGAGGTAGGTAGGTACCTACTTTTAAACATGTGCCTAAAGATAGGCTCGAGTAATAAGTAATACCTATCTACTCTTGGTCTGCGCATAAAATTGCAGCACCTGTCTTTGGCAGCTCGCTTATTTTTGTGGTTGAAACGACGTTATTTGTTTTAAGAGTATGTTACCTAAGGATGGCAAATTTTGCAAACGTTTTTTGACAATTAGGTATTGCTAAAATTTAGCGCAAAAATATGAAAAAAAAAAAATATATCGCTAATTAGCGATATAAACCCAAAAACATGGATAAGGAATTTTTTCGATCTTCGCCATCACTAGTGCTACTGCTACCTGATACGCCAAACGAGCAATCGTATTTTTTGTTGAAGTAAAACCAGCCTCTGATCTTGTAATTTTTTTGTATGCGTTGCCACCATTATCTCAAGTTCATTACCCAGACGAGCAGATCACCCGAGACACACTTCAAAATTTTTTTTTTCCATCCTTCGTCTTAAAGGCTCTACAGGAACTTTCAAGTGTACCGAAGATTGGATCCATCTTCACCTACGCTTACAAAAAAAAGTTGAATAATTTTTTTCAAAAAACGTTCAACGTCAACCTAACGCTTACCTTATTTCATCTCATTCTGGGTCAAAAATTTAATCAATTTTAATTTCATATCTTACCTGTTTAAAATTTTCAATTTGCACAACCAAGTCATTCACGAACAAAAAAAATCGCAGACCACGCTGACTACAGAGGACAATTCTATTTTCACGAGAATGTGATTACGTATTTGAATGTAAAGTCTATGCACTATTCCCCTGAATTTTATGACGACATCCATTACCTTACTATACTATCGATACTTGATGAATATATATGTACCTATGTAATATACATAGGTAGATTTGGTACCGTCTGCCATCTGCATACATAGGTACTTTATATGCCATTATCGATATTAAATACGTACGTAAGATGTGTAAGTAGCACGTTTACACAAATAAAAATTATACTCATACCTATAGTACATCTAATTTTAATTTTTCTTAACATTGGCGCGGAGACCCTACATAGAGGGTGCCACAACAGAACTGCTATAAATTATGTAAGTGGTAAAATTCATATTATGGAAAAACGATACGTATACTGTATAGTTTACAGCATTTCCGTTGGTGGCCGCTAAATGTCAGCCAATCTTTGATTCCCCGTACCAATTTCATCTAAAAATACTACGCGATTGCATATAGGTAGTACTACCTAATAGCTATTAGCTACCTATATCAGATAATCTTTACATCTTCTCCCCGATTTTGCTTAGAAAAATATTAATAGGTATTCAAAGTCCTTCGTTTTCATACTTAGGCAACAAGTGAACATAGCGTTTTTTATTAGTGATATTCGGTTGTATCCAAATCTCAAACCTTATTATTCACAACTAGGACACCCTACATACTTGATTACTTCTTATACTTACCCACATTTATTATTACAGTAATCCGTATTAGGTATTTACCTACCTAAGTGCTTGTACTTAATTTCTTACTCACCTACCTACCCATTCAAAACATCATAATTTCTGATTTCTTAAAAAAAAAAAAAAGAAAAAAAAAAGGTAATAATTTAACGTTTTTCCCAATTTTAAAAATTTTAAAATTTTTAACAAAAT
>FIZV01059550.1:0-14642 GCA_900050545.1 Trionymus perrisii | reverse complement strand
GGATAGTGATACTCAATTACCTGGACCTTTGAGCTGTTAACTTTTACTTTTTTTTTTTTTTTTTTTTTTTTTTTTTTACACGAATATCATCAGGTAAGTATCATTTGTATTATGTACTACGTCTATCTTAATCGTACAATTCGAGATTTAACTTTTCTTTTCATCTTGTTTCAGGTTACCATATCTTTTGTGATGAATTTCGAAATTTATAGGTAAGTAATTTCATCTAACTACATTAAATTCGCGACTACTTAGCTTCCGTGTGTACCTTCAGATATTTTTTTTTTCTCTTTTTTTTTCTCTTTTTGCCGTTAGGGTGTGTGATAACTTTTAACTTTTTAACTTCTTAAAATAAACAAAAACAAAAAAAAAACAAAGAAATAAATAACCAGAATAAAACAAAACAGTATAACACGCCAACAGAAATGCAAAGACGAAATTAAAAATATAATTTAATTTGCAGATGATGAAGAACATCTCACAGACTCCAATGGACCAATTAAGCGAGCGGTGGAAAAACCGACGACAAAAAGCTCTCGAATCTTGGCGAACTGGCGCAGCATTGACGTGGTGAGTAATTATATACGCAGAGTAAAGAAAACAATATTTATATTTAATGAAATAAACTGAAAACATGTACAACGACCGTAAATGATAAAAATAAATGAAGTCAAAGGTCGCCTATTTCTAGTTTTAGCGTCGTCTAGTGACCATCTCTATTAGCTTTCGCGTCAGTCTCCTGTTGTCTGCTGGTTTGTAGAATGCAGATGCACCGTCTCGATCGACCTCCTTGAATCCTACAACGAGGTCCAGTATCTCCGTCGCGTAACGAAATTCACCGCCGCGTTCCCCGGCTTCTTGGGCTAAGATGCCGTGGAGCTCGTATCTTAGGTCGTGCTGCGTCCTGTGAATAACCGGGGGTAAAGCTAGTATCTTATTCGCACCTTTTTGAAGTAATACGGTTATTAATTCGTGCACTGCTTCTTTGATTTCCGCAACGGTGCGCAGGCTTGAAGTAGTGTCTATGTCGCCGCACGCGACTATTACGTTACGTGGAATGGCAGTCATCTTGGATATGTTGTTGGCCAACTTTCTAATGCTCTATAAATTGAAGCTACATTTTCATCACTCCATAATTAATTAATTATATAATTATTAATACCAAAGCGTGTAGGTATTTCTCAAAAAACGTACGACCGAGAAATTAAATTTACGAACACCACGTGAAATTAAAATACGAATACGAAATAAGAATTCGACCGAGAAATTAAATCAACAAACACCAACGCGAAATACTTAATATTTATTTTCAAAACTTCACATGTAATCCCTAAAACGACGACGATTGAAAATAGGCCACGAAGAGAAGTAAATGAAGCCTTGGCCGACGTCTTGATAAAGAGATACATTCGACTAATATTTTCTAAAAAAAAAAAAGTATTTATTCACCTCTTTTAACGAGGTGATCGCAAAATCTCTTCACTACCTTCATGCAAAAAGGACAGGCATTTCCTTTCCTCGTTCTTTTTTCTGTAAAATAAAAATGAAATAAAACAAACGCCATAGATCTTAATGCTTAGGTATTCAAACTGGAGAATGAAATTACACTTACTCTTTTGTGTAGGAGCCATTATACCTTGCGACTGCTTGCAGCTGCTGGTGTTGCATAAAATAAAAATCAAATTGATCTAAAAATCTACTCCAAATCTGCGAACATCAGAAGAAAAATAAGGAATTGAAAAATAAGAATTATACCTAGGATCAAACTACCGAAAAAAATGAACAAATTCTCTCAAGCTGCAGCAGATGCAGTTGCTTTTTTCCTGCAAAGTAGGTACAGAATAAGAAATTACAACTAGTACAAGGACTTGGTTTCACGCGTAGAGACTTTCCAACGGGGGGAGAGGTTTTGAAAGTTCTGCAGCGTGCAGCAAAGCCTGCCGTCTCTTCTTGCGGGTCGAGCCATCCTTTGTGTATGTAACCGAGAAGTTTTTCTCCAGTCTTAGTCCTGATTTGACCTGAAATATCAAAAAACAATGTTTAACAATGATGCCCATACACAAATGAAACATTAAGAAGTTGACAAATTCATATAGAATATAGATAACACTTACTACCGCATAACATCTCTCAGCTTCCCATTTATTGGAATCAAACGACTCCGTGTCAAATACTAAGTCGCCTCGCCGGAACTTCCGCTGCTGTGTTGGGAACTTTTTTTTGCCAACTAGGAGCACCCTAAAAAAAAGTTGTTAAAAACGTTTCTAAATCTTGGAGTAAGATGACGGTACTACCACTTACTTTTCCATATCTTCAAACCACACAAATACTGGAACAGCTGAAAAAAATAAGAGTAATTTTATACTACAAATTGAGAAAGGCATATGAACACAGGAACACTAGGCTGAACCCTGTTGACAGGCCCATAGCCATATTCTTTCCAGTTTCCCATAAAACAGGGGGGCTACGGTCCTAGCCTTACAGCAACTTAAAATGGGTATGTCAGGTTTACATAAAAGCGCCTCCTCTGCTAGCCGTTCATCATTGTAAGGCATAAATATGGCACGGCGTCTGTTTCGCCTTGGTCTACCGTCACCTCTTTTGCCGCCCGCTCGCGCCCGTCGTCGTCGTTGTGCTCTGCCCCCACGAGCGCCTCTCCCAGCGTCAATTGATTTTTTTTACTCAAAATATACCTATTTCATTGCAGAAATACTACTCGATGCTTGGGAATTCCGCGAGCTAGTCTGACAACAACATTAGCAGAGGCTTCCAGATCATCTTTGTTGCCCAATATTGCCACTTCCTGTCCTGAATATATTTCAAAATCGTAGCCAATTCCGCTGGCCCCGCTCAAAACGAATAGCTTGAAGCCAGGTTTCTTTGGTTTCAAAGGCATATATTGCCTCATATGATGGCGCGCCTTTGTGGGGCACATTTGTTCATCGATAGACAAATGCTCCTCCTTGGGCAAACTGCGAAATCGCTCGAGCAATGCGTCAATGACTGGGCTGGAGCTTGTGGAGTTTGTTGAAACCTGGGTCACCATGATTTTTCATGGCTGTATTATCGTTGAAATGCATATATTCGCGTATTTTCTCATACATTGATCGGCATGGTATCTTTTAAAAACAAAAAACAAACAACTTCAATCAGGTACTAAAAAAAACAACAGAAAAAACAAAAAACAAAAGAAAAAAGTGTTGAGATGTGAACACCATATCTTCGTCCGGTAAGAAAACAATAACTCCGTTTTCAGCATAAATCTGTAACAAATCCAACATTCAATTCAAATTTTAAAAAAAATGCTTAAAGAACAATGAGAAATGTTCAACTATCAAAACTTACCAATTGATAGCCACCGCTGTGGCATATAAAGCGAAACGTTCGCCGACAGAGAGGACATGTTATTTCGAGTAATTGCTAAAAAATAAATGAAATTATATTAGAAAAAATACAGGGTGTGCCAAAAGTAAGTTCACATGTGCCAAAATTAAGTTCACAACTATTTTTTTTATTCATTGTCACAAATTATGTAAAAAATTCTTAATCTAAATGTTCAAACTGCTTTCCTTCGACATTAATGCAGGCCTGGTAGCGCTCTGGAATGCTTTCAATAACTCTACGGAGCAATGCAGGATTGGAATCCAAATCAAAAAACACCTGCTCAATTTTCTGCCTAAGATCTTCAAGATTTCGCGATGGCCGATTATAAACTCTGTCTTTCACGTAACCCCACAAAAAGAAATCCAATGGGGATAAGTCAGGAGACCTGGGAGGCCATTCAATGGTACCACGGCGCCCAATTACACGACCTGCGAACTGCTGATCAAGATACGCTCTCACCGTCCGAGTGTAATGTGCTGGAGCGCCGTCTTGTTGGAAAAGAACGCTGTTGAATCTGTTTTCATGAATGGTACTGAGGCCAGGAACGAAATAATTTTGTAACATTTCTAAATACGACGCGCCGGTGCAGTTACCTTCAAAAAAGTAGGGCCCAAAGATACCAAACGATGACAATCCTGCCCATACCAAAACTCCAGGTTGATTCAACTGCCTTTCGTATGTGACGTGAGGATTGACTGTATCGTAGTAAACGCTGTTGTGCCTGTTGACGAGTCCATTTAGTTTGAACTGTGCTTCATCGCTGAACACAATTTTATTGAAGATTTCTGGATCGTTGTTACGGAATTCGTCAAGCATTGTCTCACAGAATTGAAGTCTTCGATCAGGGTCATCTTCTATTAACCCATGAATTAAACGAGGGGTGTAACACTTGAATTTCAGTTTTTTTACAATGCGACGGTATGATCCATGGGAAATATCAAGTGCTAATCGACCTCGTCTTGTCGATGTTTGTGGATCTTCTACCAAAAGCGTAGCGACTCGTTCCATGTTTTCTTCATTTGTTACACTAATCGGCCGTCCGCTTCTTCGAACATCCGCTACATTTCCAGTCGCTTCGAATTTGTGTAGAACTTTGTAAATGTTTCTTTTTGATGGCGCAGGGGTATCGAAATTATTTGGCCATTCATTGACGACAACTCGCGGATTACCTTGATACATCTTCTTCACCATAAAGGTGCGTTCCTCTATGGAATAACGCATATCTAAATCGCTATAAAGAGTAATCCGCCTGTTGGTGCGAATCAATTCATCGACTCTCTGAATATTCGCGCTGTTCACTGCTGTTTTGGGGCGCCCTGATCGAGATTTATCCTCAATTTGGAGTAATGAGCGGTTCACATTTTTTGCGGCAACAACCCAACGACGCACATTCCGAATGCTCATTGTACCTTTCGTTTCCATGGCAACAAAACACGAACGCGTGGACCGAACGTTACGAAAATTGGTATACTACTAGAAAACACTTCAGGCTATCGAATGAAACCAATCCCATCGCTCTCCCTCCACTCGTTCCGGTTTTACAGGGTAGGAGGCATTTTATTTCAACTGACCCTCTACAACATATCGGAATTGTACGTGTGCGAGATGTGGATTTTCTGGCGGTATCTATTAACATTAATAGAACAATCATGATGAATGAAAAAAATGTAGATAAGCATGCGGTATGAAAGAAAATTTTTTCAAGTATACTAGGGGCTGCGCCCCTTAAAAATAGTTGTAAAATTTTTTATAAATTTTGAATAGTTTTCTAATAACAATGGCCAAAAAGTTGAAAAAAATAATCAAGATAATTACAAGTAAACGTAATTTTTTCAAAAAATTAATGGCAATCAGAACTTTGAAAATTCTATTTTAGAAAGCAAATTGAAAAAAATCTATTGATGTAGAATTTCATCAATCCTCTTCCGGCATTTTCGGGATCAGGTAAGAGCTTTTTGATTTGATTGAAACCAACTTTTGAAATATCTTTCACAAGCGGAAATTTGTAAATGTATCCGTAATGCGTATTTGGTCTCACGAATTTACAATAGATATGCCCATTACGAATTTTCATAATATTTCCGATATAATTTCTGGTATTTGTGGATTTGAGTAAGTACTTGAAATTGCACAACTGCCCATTGTCCAACCTCTATTTCAGTCGGGTTTTCTATTGTTTCCAAAACCTGTAAACAAAAAAATGGAAAAATAGTCAAAATTTAAGCCTACAGGTGTACTATGATATAAAATTGAATAGGTACAGACAGGGTTCATAACGGGTGATATAATATTTGACTTTTGTTTTAAAGGTTAGACTTTGACTGCTTTTGGCTCTGGTTGTTTCGATTTGACAGTTTTCGATTTGACTAATTTCCATTTATTTTCTTTTGAAATTGCTCGTTTGAGTTTATTGTTCTTCACTGTTTCAAGTTTTTTCTGAAATAATTTAAAAAGAAATAAGTTAATCAACGATTTCAAATTATAAAGTAAATTACTTTCTCACCTCTTGTGAGAGAGAGAGAGAGAGAGAGAGAGAGAGATTCAGAAGTAGTTAAGGTCACATACCTTACAGAATTATTCCATGTACATGTCGGTGCACATTAGACGCGAATAATAAATACGAAAAATACCAAGCTGTGGTACGATAACATATTGTATTGTAGAAATTAAATACAACAGGATGCACCCGAGTGCTGATTTACGTTATCACGATAAATACCCGACATGAAAGCAAGATACATATAAGAAAAAAAATATAAAACGTGGAATCATTCCTTTAACCAAAATTAATACAACCTCCTCGTATCACGTCTTCATAATAATAATCATCCACCACTTAGGCACCAAACTGGTGCAAGTACTTTATCACTGAATATTGGGTTGTGCACTCTGGTGTACAGTGCACAAACCAATACTCAGTGAGGTAGGTACCTATACTTCATAGCCCCCCCTAAGACGGGAAGGTACGAAGTATCAAAGCGTCTTAAAAAAATATAGTACCAAAACGAAGTACCTACCATAAAAAAAAACAAAAACAAAAAAATGAAAAAAATGAAACATGTAAAAAAAATTTAAAAAAAAAACTTCAGTACAAAAATTATAACTAAATGAAAAATAAGGAACCCCAAGTACAACATAAAACTTCTGCGACAATAATCTTGCACCAAGGTGCGCGACTGGTAGTAATAAACTATAATAAAAAAATCACAATGCATCACGATGCATACAAAATCGCGATGATTCAGTTTATCGAAACTGAATATTTTGTTCTTGGCGCGATACTTTATTTCTTCTTCTCGCATCAAGGAAGCTTGATGCCATGAAAAAATCATCTACAGTGACGAAACACGAGTGATCATCACCCAGGCTGACCACGAGTTCCTGAGACGACGTCCTCCTCACCCCATACATGTCGGCAAAATCTCTCCCCAGTAACAGCGTCTCTGTTTTATCCCACTTCTCCACAAATAGGACCGGCATAATCAGGTTCACATCTACCTCCTTCCTGAATGCTTTTCTGTATGTGCACAATTGCCCATTCACCTGTGGCTTAGCACGAATCAGGAACTTCACTAGCGCAGCTTCTTCAACAGAATAAAACTTCGCTCCAGGGGAAGTGGTCTTTTGTCCCCTCCAAGGTAGCAGGCCAACAAAAGGACGGTGTGGGAACATAGACATCGAAGCACCCTTGGTGCCTAATGCTTTGTAGAATGCAGATACAGGCGAATGGCAGTCATACAGGAATGTACAATATTCACCAGCAATCTTTCCGCGGAGAGCCACCACATTGCTAAAGTAGAAGGGTGGAGGAGGAATGTGGTAACATATGTACCCAACGACGACTGCATTACTCAAATTCCAATGGTTCTTTTGGGCCCGAACATCAGCCCTTGGGTAAAAAGGATCTAATGCCGTTATCGCATCAGAGAATAACGAGTGATGCGGATCTGCGAAAATATATCCGCATCTCGTAAATTTCTCAATTAGGTTTTCTCGGGTATAAGCACGGTCGCACCCCTCGATGCGTCTTTTTCTCTCCAATTCTTCGGGTAAAAGATCTTTTTCCTGCACCAACTGTGCATCGACCGACGGCTCTTTCTTAGGTGCAACATCCAGGACCGCACCATGAAGCGACATACCAGAAAATGACTCAGCAACAGTCTCGACCGGCGCAGACACTGATATACCTGGTGATGAAAAGGTAGATTGCACCATGGATGCGACAATGGACGACGATGTAGCTGGAGCTGCAGGCACAGTAAATGGTATTCCAGGTGGATATGGAAACGACGTGTAGCAAGATGTTGGGGTAGGTACACCAGCAGCTGTGATCGAGGGTGTAAACGGCGTCGGCATAGTAATACAAGGCTGACACTGTGGTACACGTGATTGGGACATTAGGGTCACTTTGGAAGCGGTGCATTGGACTACTACTGATTCATCCATTATTTCAGTATCTTGTTTTACTTTGCTAGCGTAACAGTGAACTGGAGAGTAAGCGTCAGTTGGAATCGAATATAGGGGTCTGAAGCATTTTGCCACCTCACACCCTTCGATGAGGTGAACAAACCCTTTGTCACAATATATATATATCTGGAAACAAATAATACACACAGGTACATGTACAAAAAATCAATATAGTGTAAAGGGGGGAGGGGAGAGAAAAAATTTTTCTATGAGACCTAAGATCCCTAAGTACAAAAGACCTGTGTAGCACCTCACAACAAATATCAGTACAAAAAAATAAATTAGCACACGGTGCGGAGTTCGCGTATATTTTTCTTGAAAAGTTGTTGCGTTGTGGTGTCGCATACTAGGTACACGTTGCTATGTAGCATTTTTACTACGACAAATGGGCCTTCGAACACTAGGTCCAATTATGCATTTTATCCGGCTGCTTTATTTGACAGTTGATGAGAGACCGCATAAACTTCGTCACCTGGTTGCAATTCGGTGGTTTTATTATTTTCGTCATGATACTTTTTCCGTCGTTCGGCATCTTTTTTCGAAAATTCGCGAGCTTCGTCTATTGTTGAAATTTCCGGTACATTTTCATTTTGGGGCATCAACGAAGGTGCTGGCTTATTGAACATTAGCTCAAATGGAATTGCACCTGTTGATTTATGAGGTAAATAGTTATGTTTGAATTCGACAACCTTGAGGTATTCTACCCATTTTGTATGAGCAGTACGTGTTTTTATTCGAAGTACTTCTGCGATAGTTTTCATAACTGTTTCTGCCAGGTTACTTTGAGGTGTATAGTAACTCGTATGTCGAATTTTAACGCCACGGTTTTCCCAGTGTTGTTTCCATTGTTTGAGAAACTGGGGTCCGTTATCGGAGAGGATAGACACCGCTGGACCAGTTTCTTTGATGAACTTTTCGACAAATTTAATCGCGTTTTTCGTCGTTGCGTCTTTCATCGGAAATAGACGTAGGTACCTTGTAAAGTGGTCCATCACTGCCAGTACCATGGTACAATTTCCTCTGACACGAGATAACGGGCCAAAAGAAATCAACGCAGAGCATTTCGCCAGGCCTTTCGGTTACTATGGGCTTCAGAGGCCCGTGAAGGTGCTGGCGTCTATTTTTCACAATATGGCATTCAATACAATTGCGTATGTAGGATGCGACGTCATTCTGCATATTCGGCCAATCGTATTCTCTACGCATCAGATGAACCACCTTCCATACACCTGGATGCATATACGATAAGTGCACGAACTTAATTCTTGTCTGAGAGTGGCCGGAACGTATTTACGATATTTATTCTTGGTATCACGCCATTCAAATTCTCCATTGCTGAGATTTTTTCTCATTTTTGGCACCGATGATGCTTCAAGTAAGTATTACTGCACTAGTACATCGTGTAGTTGTTCCAATTTGAACATACCCATACGTTTTTGAAAACGCTCCGTATCTTTATCATCGAGTTCAATAAAGTTGAGCTGGGTATACAGAGGTGTTGCGTTGGACATCAGTTGTTTATGGTACATAGAGCATCAGCCACAATGTTTTCTCTGCCGGGTATATATTCGATCGAAATATCGAAATTTGCCAAGTAGACCATCCATTGAGAAAGTCAACCAGTTGGATACGGATGCAAATGAGCGAAAGTCAATGGTTGGTGGTTGGTGTACAGATGTATTTTGGCACCAAGTAGAATATAGTAATTCTTTTTCAACGTGTTAACGATTGAGAGAAGTTCTTGTTCCGTGACTTTATAATTTCGCTCTGCTTTGTTCATAAGACGACTCATAAACACAATTAGGCGAACATTTCCTTCATCGTCTAGCTGGTAAATTGCACCAGCGATGCCCGTTCCACTTGCGTCTGTGCGAATGTAGAAGGGTTTTGTAAAATCTGGGTGTTGGTGAATTGTAGCATCTGAGAGTAATTTCTTCAACTGGTTAAACGCAACTGTGTGAGCTTCGGTCCATTTAAACATCGCTGATGGTGATGAAATCTCGTGCAGCTTCGATGCAACAGTGGCACAATTTGGTATATACCCTCGGTAAAAATTCAACATACCAAGGAACGATTGAAGTTGCCGCTTAATACGCGGAAGCGGAAATTCGTTAATTCCGGATACTTTTTCAGGGTTAGGAGTAGCACCTTCGGCCGAAATTATCAATCCTAGGAATTCTACCTTAGACTTGATCCACTCGCACTTGGCGACATTTAGCATGAAGCCTGCATCATGGATGCGACGCAGAACTTCAGCTATGTGACGTAAATGGTCTTCCAACGTCTCGCTGAATATTAAAATATCATCAACATATGCCAGAGTGAAATCTTCAGTACCTTCTAACGCAATTTGCAATGCCTTGATGAACGCCGGCATGCTATCCCGTGTGCCAAAAGGTACGCGAGTGAACTGGTATGGAACTCCGTCAAAGATGAAACAACAGTACAATTGACTTTCGGCATCCAAGCACACTTGTAAAAAACTTTCACGGAAGTCGAGCTTGGTGAAGTATTTAGCTCCTTTAAGCTTACTTACTTTGGAAATCCGACGTACGAAACACTTCGTTTCCGTGCATCAATAGATGTTTGTTCAGAGGCTGGAAATCTCCACAGGGTTGATATTTGCCATTCTTTTTCTCGATGGGTAGCAACGGCACGCGATACGGCGAGTTACTAGGCACGATGATACCTTGCCTACGCCATTCGTGAATAACTTCACGTACTTTGGCCTCGACAGTGTGGTTCATTGGTCTATTTTTGCACCACATTTTCTTTAGACCTTCCACTTCAAGTCTGTGTGTGTAGTTAGTGCATTTTCCAATTTCATCTCGAAATGTTGACTTGTAATTGAAGAGTAACTCGCGCAATGCTTCCTTTGTCTCTGCGTCCAGGTGCATGAGCTTGAGAAGGGTATCGCGAATTTGCTCTTCTGCATCTTTGAGCAAATTATTTACGCTATTTGTTTGCATTGCGTTCATGCCGCACTTTAAGGTGCATAGTATACGAATTTCGTTACTCATGGTGACGTCATACGATGTCCATTCTGGAGTACATGCATCAGAATGTTTCCGGCTCTGATCTGCGTACGGATATAAAATTCTATTTTCTTTATCTTCAGGATGAACGAGTTTGATAGTTTCAGTTTCGGTATCGGTAGCGGCGAGAAACTGAGTACGCCATTCACGCCCAAGCAGCATTTTTGCGTTTAGTTGCTTTATTATAACGCAAGGCGTATAAAACTGCTCACCGGAAAACAGGTTATCACCGAACAAATACGGTAGGGCAACGCTGCATATCGGTTTAACTTTTTTAGTGCCCATCGCACCCTGGTACACAGCGTCGCCTTGGGCAGGTAATTCGTATCTGCTTAATTCTGGATGTTTTTCACGTAGTTGTTCGTAAATAGATTGATCGAGTAGCATGTGAGGACATCCCTCGTCGACCATGGCGTTGATTTCGGCGTTGAAAATACGAATAGGTACGTAGCATGGAAGATTTTCGTGTGTAATCGGTTTCCCGTCTTGGTAGTCGTCAAGTATGTCCTGAAAACAGCTACCAATTGTAGTATTATTACAAGATTCTGACGTATTTTTTGTCGTTTCGCTATCGCTATGTGATAACTATTTGACGAATTATTTATCAACATATCGCGAACTGGATGCAGATGCTGGCTGATTTCCAGGGAAACAAACTGAGAAAGGCAATGATCGATAGCACGTATACCGCGGTCATTTAGCGTTAGTTGTTGAACGACGCCGCTACCGGAGATGGTTTTGTACAGTTGAATATTCGGTTGAAATTTCAGGTTACCAGTCGCGCAGTTAAAGTATTGATGTACTGGACCAGATGCTGTAGGATTAATGCTAACGATGAATTTTTTGAAAACTGGAGCTATGTAGGCGTTATCTGCTTCGCCGGCCGCGTAGAATAACGATGAGTTGATTTGCTCGAGATTCGACCAGTAGTATTTATCGTTCTCGAGACCAATGCTAGGAATATTCGTGCAAATGATGATTCGTTTCACTTGTAACTGGCGTAGTCGACGTACTAAGCTTGTTACCCTGGATTTAAACTTTGTCGGGCAAAAAGCTTTAGAGCGAGCATCAGTGGTACCAAGGTACATAATAACGTTCGTTGAAAAATAAGCGTTGAATCAATTAAAGTATGCCAAAACTTGATCAATGTACAATTTTGGCCGTAGAAAAACGTAATCGAGGGTATCATCAGGATGTAGATGACAATACCAATCGTGAAGTACAGTATCACCGATGAGCATACACCCACGCCAATTCGGGTAAACATGAGGTCCCGATAAAGGTGTAGCAGTACTGACAATCTGCGTTTCTAGTTTGGGAGCGTTGATTTATCCGTCGCGTTGGTTTCCGGTGGTAAGCTAGGTTGTACCGGCATAGCGACGTTTCCTATGGTATTATTTGGCGTGTATACCATAGTATTATTTGGCAGCTGCGGATGAAATTGCATTACAGGTGTATAGGGGTAACCGTTGTAGTCATAATATTGACCGCTCGTATCAATGTAATTTACAGATGAGTTGAAATTATGACCGCCATGACCATGACCACGCTGTCCGCCCCCCTACCGGGGACAGATGGGTTAAAATTCGGAGTAAATGGTTGATGAGGTGTTACAGGAGCTGGTGGCACTGGTGGTGCGTTGCGTTGATTATAATTTGACCAAGTACCTCGATTTTTCTTATTGTTGTAATTTGAACTAGGTTGTGTTGTCTTTACAACTGGTTGAATGGGTAAATTTGTTTCTTCGTATTGAATCGTATCTATAATCTCGTTCGTTGATAGGCGGCCAAACATACCATCTCGAAAGATACTATGGTATTTTTCAGGCATCTGGTCAGCTAAGTGAGACAAAATGGTTTTTCGATCAGTTTTTGAATTAAATTCTAATCGATTTAACCATTTAATGGCGTAATTTTCAGGCATTTGATCCGAAAATTCGGGATACTTAGATGCCAAAAAAGAATTATTTTCAGCAGTTTGTATATTATCGCTGTAGAACCGGTGCATGAAGGCATCACGTAAATCTCGATACCTCATAGGTTCTTTTAGTGATTGTGCCCATTGTAAGGCATCTTTGTCCATCATACCTAAGAACGTCGATACCCTTTGGTTATCGTCATGACATGCGGGCATTAATTTTCATTCGATTAGGCGGACAAATTCAACCGCAGAGTTCGGATCACTTCGTCCTGTATACTTGTAGCCGGAGTCTTTGCAGCCTACGATGATTTCTCAGATCGTCGGGTCCATTTTATGTGTACCTCTGATGGAGTTACTTATATATTGAAACTAGATTCCAAACAGTTCCACCCATACGACGGCAACGTTTCGTCTTGATGGTATAAACCTCCTTCAGTTGTATCTAGAGGTTGAGTAACTGTCGATGACGCTGAAGGAGCGAACGTTGTAGACACGCGACTGGTATGAGGCGGTGGACGTGAATACGTATACGATACATTTGCACCTTGATGCGACGATGGTAGTATACTTGTTATTGGGGGTAGTGACGAACTTTGAGGCATAAATGGTGGCAATGTATTCGGAACGAATGCTGGTAACGTCTTCGGAACGAATGCTGGTAACGTATTCGGAACGAATGCTGGTAACGTAGAAGGCGGTGTGCACACAGGAACGTTAACAGTTGTAGTCGAAGGCATCGAGGATGCAGGTAACGAATTACTCGGCGTTGTTACCGGCGGCTCAGGGTGTAGTTTAGCATACATGGCCGCAACCACTTCGGACATAAAAACAATTAATTTTCCTAAATTTTCAATATTCATATTCATCTCATTTTTATCATTTGCCATCTTCTGTTTGATGTCGTTTATGTTGGTGCGAATGCCGTTCATATACTCGAATACCCGATTCTGGTTATATTGGAGCTGGATCAAATTGGCCGACATAGACGAATACGGTAGTCTAGTTTCAAGATTATCAACGCCCATTTGATTGTTCATCATCAATGATGCATACGCATGCTCCGCTGGTGATGTATATAGGGAATTAGCATTCAGTTGCGGTGTAGATACGTTGGATTGAAGTATAACACCCCGACGATGCAACTTGTGCGGTTGTGCATACTTCTAGTACGCTGTTGTCCAGTTGATTAATCGGAGTTTGAGTCGGTGGTGGCGTTGTTAAGTCTGTGCCGGTGGCCGCGGGTTGGTCGTTGGTCACTGGTCGACGTATACGATCACTCAGAAGCTCGAGGTTAGGAAACATATTTGTTTCATTCATTTCAGGTGAAAACTGAAGAAAAATTTGTATTAATAACAATGAAAATTCAAATAAATGATATGTGCCCTACTACCTTCCTAAAACTCTCTCAAAAAAAAAAATTATATCAGTATGAGTACGTTACTTCACGTTAATACTGATATTAAAATTGGGCTAAATTAATCATTACGTTAATAATAAAAGAAATTTTTATAAATTAAACTATTTGAACCTAGGTTCAAGAAATAAAAATAATAGTTATCAAAAAAAAATCAATAAGGAACCAAAGATTCGAGATAATAAAAAAAATTCGGGCGCCACTTTGATTTTATCGATAACGAAAGGTATCAAAGTACCTGAAATATCATCACTCGAATCAAAATGAGTGATAATGGTAAAAATACATTAATTTTGAGGCACCGGACAGGGATGTAAAACCGAAACCGTTACAAAACCGAAACCGGTACAAAACCGTTATTTTTCCCTAAAACACGAAACCAAAACCGAAACCGAAACCGTTTCATTTTAAAACACGAAACC
>FIZV01059517.1:0-19559 GCA_900050545.1 Trionymus perrisii | reverse complement strand
GAAAATAATAATTTTCAATTTAAAAAATATACGCAAATCAACATCATACTTTTTGAAGAAATATTTCATAAAAAAATCTATAGTAACCATTTTTAACGAAAAATCCCCACGAAAAAGTAATCACATCTGAAAAAAATATATAGGTATATGGTGATTTTCTATTGGGTTTAAAAACCTTGAACTAGACCACGTTAGAAACGATTTGTATTGAAAGTATAATTTAGGTCACCATTTCATTAGAAAGTGAAATTTCTAATAAGTTTCGGTTACAGTTTCCATTTACATGTAGACTTGGTTATCGATTGGCCACATTCGCGAATTTTCTGCCTCATTGATTAAATTTTCATACTCTCAAGACTGGCGTGAAAAAAAAACAATCCGCTCGATAAAAGAACTACGAGTTAAATGTACGATAAACTAATACGAGACAAATTGCATAAATAAAAACATAATTTAATAGGAAGATGAATGCGAGAAAGATACAAAGACATTGAGGAAAAAGAAGGCGAGTGAGGGATACCAGGATGGAAACAAACCGATGAAAAAAAGATTTATGAGCCTTCTTGTTATGAAAATTGTGTAATTTTTATTAAGACGAAGTTCTTTCGAAAGATGTTGCATTTCGTAACGATAATCTCGCTATTTTTTTATCCTAGGCGTACAAAAAATCTACAAAATTTCATACTTTGTTTCTAAGAGTAAAAATAAGAAAGAAATTCTAACGCAAAAAACATTGCATCACTTTATGTTACAACACTTACCGGAACCTAAGGCGACGAATTAATCGATAATTTCGTATATAGAAGTACAATTAGAATTTATTTTTCAACACGATACGCTAGGACAAAGCTTGACAAGCTAAAAAAGAAAAACTTTCCAAGCTAGTACTTTACCTTTAAAAGCCACGTGAGAACAGAATCTCTGTACGGTACGAATTTATCTTTATTTTTGATACTAGACTGATCAGCTAATTTGGAAATGACTAAACCTAATGTAGTTAGAGATCTGCAAACACGTTTGAATATATTTATAATAAGCTAATTGGCAAAAAAACCGACGACAAAATCTAGCTCATGCGTTTACTACGATGCGTACTTATTTATATTGGAACCTTCTTTCAATCTTTCTCCTATGGCACCGGTTTTGATGGCCCTTTCACTTCCGGCCAAGTCGACCAAACTCATCCGTGATACTTTTTCACCGCAAACACCTGATTTCGAATCTGTTAAAATTTGCGTTAAGATAATAGAAAAAACAGCGTGACTTCTAGATGACTCGCTATTCATATTGGTCGCAGCTACAGTTCTTGATTTATTGCCTTCTGTCATTAACATATCAACGTCCTGAAAAAAGATCCCAGTTTAGAATAAAATAATTCACGGTTTAGAATAATAAATCACATTTACCTCGTACGAAGTAACGGCTAATTGAGATAATCCATCGACATAAGGTCCGAGAACATTATGCTCTCTAACTTTTAATGATTGCTTATTGGCTTTAGGATCTAAGAGATCACGAACCTAAAATAAACGATCAAGATTAATCAACGAATTGATTTTGTTTTAAAGGGAGAAAAAAATGCTTACTTTTTCGTTATATATTTCCATATAACTGACTTCAACTTTAAAATTCAATTCAGCGCTTTGTTTTTTAGCTATTCTATCGAATAAAGCGTCACATAATCTGGGTATGATACCTTTATTGTCAATACTTCCCATCATCGTGTACGATTTACCAGAACCTAAAATTAATCGTACAGATAACAAACAGGTTGAAATCTACGATTAAATCGACAAATATGTACATGTACATACCAGTCTGTCCATAAGCGAAGACACAAGCATTGTATCCTTGGAAAGCGTTATCTAAGATATCTTCACCGATGCATTCGAATACGCATTTCTGAGTAGCGAAATTATTACTTTGAGGGTCGATGGAATCGAAGCAGCAATCAAAAGCAAACGGTTTAGGTGGTTTTCTGAAACACAGCACAATAGATGAGTAACTATCTAAGGTAGCATGAGCAAAAGTGTGAGTCATCTTACCTATCATTTTTATCAGATTGGATCGGTTGATGGAGAATAGTCTGTCTGTCCTTCATTTCTACTATACACTGAGTACCCATCTCCATTTCTAAATAAACAGTTCGGTAACAAATTAAAGATTGATAAGATATTTCAAAATGTACAAAACACTACTTACCCCTGCGGTTAAATGGTCTGACTCTGACAGCCACTTTGATTTTATCCGATGCCATTTTACTTAAATTTCTACAAACGACTAGAAATAATAACTAATGTAGAAAGAAGCGAATTTGAGAATACATGAACTACTTCATATTATCATGATTGTAGGAAAAAAAGGGACGTGTTTCGAACAAGTAGACGTCAATTCAGACACATAATTTTGCACAACTTTTTCGATGAGTACACACGAGATATGAAACGAACACAAATTCTACATATAATTACAACAAATTTTCTACAGAAATAAATTAAAATACCCCAGAATGGGAGTATAATTAAAACGAAATTTTATAAAAACAACCACGAAAAGTCATCAAATTAATGCAAAAACAAACAAGGAGCATCATAGCTTCTGTCGAGGCGCTTCGTCTCCATCGACTGTCTTCGCCTGCGCCCAGATCCGATGGCTAGGCGGGTGAACAGGGGTTAGTTAATTGGAGCGATTCTAGTGAGGAAAATAAGAAACAGGTTCAATTTTTATTTCGGGGCTTTTGCCGCTAGGCAAAATGCCCAAATTAGGTAGGCTACGTTAGGTTTATTTTACAGTGTTTTGACTTGAGTTGAATTTTTTTTATTAAAAACAAAAGCAAAGAAAAGAAGATTTCCGAATTTATTCATTTTTCATCATTTCCGTTTTATTAAATTTTTATTAAGGTAATTAAAAATCTGGATTTTGATAAATTTCTCTCGGAATACAAAATTAAAAATTCTCCCCCCTAAAAATATTCTTATCAGTAGTGCCGAGTCCTCGTTCTTATCTCATTTAAAAAAAAATCAAATTTTGCAATATTTGCAAGTTTTCGACGTAAAATGGAAATGGGAGATCTTTTTAATTAATCGATTAACTCTCGATAGTTTTAGAAATTATTAATTGAACCCCTACACTATGCTACGGAACCTGCTTCTCCTCTCGAAACTTCAGAATGTCAATGTTTTCAAAAGACTACCTCGAAATGCAATCCATTCTTCGGCACCTTTAGGTGTCAAAGAAAGTACGTATCACTCTTCAAAGAAGGTTTCTCTATAACATTAGCTTAATAAATTGATGTTTTACAGTCATAGAAACAAAAGAAGGTAACAGAACCATTGTTGAAGGGGTCTTGAAAGATTCGGGCAGAGAAGCTTACATGATAAAAACCGAACACGACGATTATGCTTGTCCTGTTTGCCGGTTAAACATGGAAATCAAACATACAGTAAGTAGTGAAACCTGACATGCACTAATATACTCGATTTTGTCGTTTTTCAAAGCAAAACTATATTTTCAGGATGTTTTGATTCTTAGCCAATTTGTTCGAAGTGATGGACTCATGCTACCTGCACGAGTCACCGGTTTATGTAGGAAACAGCAAGTTCGCATGTCTAAATTGGTGTCAATGGCACATATAGCTGGTAATTTGGCTTCAGTACCTTGTCATTAAAATTATTACGCAACTTGAACTAAAAATTTATCATTTTTCAGGATTAATGCCAAATTTAGTGCCGAAATATAGCAAACCGAATTGCATGAAGAGACGTCGCGATTGGAAGAAAAATAACACTTATTTTGAAGAAAAGACAATTAAATCATACGATCCTTTCTATAAAGATGAAAGTGGTATCAAAGAGACCTGGTATAAAATGAGAGGAATCAAGGATCTTGACACAGAACCATGGAAAAAGAAAGTTGATAAAATAGAATTACCGCCAAGAAAGTTGGCATTTTATTAATTTTAATGATGATTTGTAAATAAAATTTTCATTTAATTATTTCATTTATTGGTTTTATATTACGTTAATAATATGTATTAACATCAGTGAACAGTCAAAAATTATAATTAAAAAAGTAAAAATATAGTTTAAAAAAGGAAAGAATTGTGCTACAATTGACCAAATAGAAAAAAACATTACGACCCACACATCAAACAATCTTCTTTGTTTTGCAAAGAACACGTTAATTTTCGTAAATAATATTCTTCGGATTCTTTATCGACACTTCCGTTCTCTTCTTTTTTACCAATTTCTGAGGACAAGGCAGCTTTCGATTTATCGACTGTAAACTGAATAGCATCCGCAGCTGGTTTAGTCCGTAAGTAGTACATACCAGTTTTTAAACCCTGAATGAAAAAAAAATACATTCGTAAAATTGCTATCATAAAATAAAGAAATAAATACGAATATGTACCAATTTCCAGCCGTAGAAATGCATCGAAGTCAAAGTCGAATAGTTTGGATTCGCCATGTGTATATTTAAACTTTGCGATTGATCAATGAAAGCTCCACGATCGGCAGCCATTTTCAAGACGGTTTTTTGTTTAATTTCCCATACAGTTTTATACAGCTCCTTCAAATCATCTGGGATTCTATTTATATTCTATAACAGAAAATTATTTATTGATGGCTCTCTTCGTACAAAAAACATCATGTGAAGAGGGGATTTACCTGGACAGAGCCATTATGAAGTATCAACTCGTTTTTCATATTTTCATCCCATAATTCTCGTTCTACTAAATCTTTGAGCAAATGATGATTTACCACCTGTTATCGTCGAAAATTGTATGGTAATATTATTCAAAATAATCGGGCTTTAAAAACAAATTCGATTACCTGAAATTCTCCAGACAAGACTCGTCTAGTATACATGTTTGAAGTATAAGGTTCGAAAGATTCATTATTTCCTAAAATTTGAGCAGTGGAAGCGGTAGGCATAGGAGCAAGAAGTAGAGAATTTCTAACGCCGTATTGTTTAATTTTTTCTTTTAACGATGTCCAATCCCATAAATCAGATGGCTGGACGTTCCACATATCGTACTGCAAAATCTATCAAAAGATGATCGGAATTTAGATTAGGTATTTAATAATAATAAAAAAAGAAACACTCGGATCTTGAACTTACTCCTTTACTAACTGGAGATCCTTTGTACGTTTCATAAGGACCATTTTCTTTGGCAAGTTCACAGCTTGCTTCCAAAGCACCGTAATAAATAGTTTCAAATATCTGTTGGTTAAGTAACTGCGAGGTTTCACTTTCGTACGGTAATCGCATCATGATGAATAAATCAGCTAACCCTTGGATACCGATGCCAATAGGCCTGTGCCGTATATTAGATTTTCTAGCCTAAAAATAAGAAATAAATTTTAAAGAAATGTGTCTTGGGAAAATCAAATTTTCCATCAACTTACTTGTGGAACGGGATAATACGAATTATCGATGATTTTATTCAAATTCCTAGTCACAGTTTTAGTGATTTCTTTCAACTTCTCGAAATTGTAGGTTTTTTGGTCGTGACTCAAGAACATATTTACAGCAATGGATGCGAGGTTACAAACAGCGACCTTTTTTCAAAAAGAAAAATAATAAAATTCACGCATAATATGGATGTAAAAACAATACTAAAACGATCAAAATAATTACCTCATCAGGAGCACTATATTCGACGATTTCAGTACACAAATTACTACTTTTAATAGTTCCTAAATTTTGATGATTGGATTTTCTATTACAGGCATCTTTGTACAACATGTAAGGTGTTCCTGTTTCAATTTGAGAGTCTAAAATTGCGAACCATAATTTTCTAGCGTCAACTTGACGTGTATAACGTTTCTCTTCTTCATACCTGAAAAAAACAAATTCCGTTTTTGAAAAGCCCAAGAGATGAACAAATACGATTTTTAAATAGAGCTTACTTTCTGTACAACTTATCGAATTCTTCTCCCCAACAATCTTGAAGTCCAGGACACTGACTAGGGCACATAAGACTCCATTTTCCTTCTGTTTCTACTCTTCGCATGAATTCATCAGGTATCCATAACGCATAAAATAGATCTCTAGCTCGGATTTCTTCATGCCCAGTATTTTTACGCAGATCTAAAAAATCGAATATGTCCGCATGCCACGGTTCGAGGTAAATAGCGAATGCACCAGGGCGCTGAAATGACAGGAGAATTAAAAAATGAGTTTATTATGAAATTTGTACGATTTAAATAATTACTTTATTGCCTCCTTGATCGACATATCTTGCTACGCTATTGAACACACGTAACATGGGCACAATACCATTAGATACTCCATTGGTACCAGTTATATAGCTATTAGTAGCTCGAATATTATGTATGTGTAGTCCTACGCCACCAGCGGATTTGGAGATCAGAGCACATGTAGTAAGGGTATTAAAAATACCTTCAATACTATCGTCCTCCATGGCGATGAGAAAACAACTACAAAATATGAACAGTTAGTTCATGACTGCAAATACTCGCACTATGAACCAGACCGTTCAAAAAGTACCTTGAGAGCTGAGGTCTAGGAGTAGCAGCACTGAAAAGGGTAGGCGAAGCGTGAGTGAAATATCTCTCCGATAACAAGTTATAAGTTTCAATCGCTGCGTCGATATCTTCAGCATGAATTCCTACAGCAACTCGCATCAACATATGTTGTGGGCGTTCTACAACTTTTCCGTTTATTTTCAATAAATACGATTTTTCCAAAGTCTGTAGAAAAAATACCAAACAGTTAAGAATCAAAGCTCGCATAGTAAAGAAATCAAGCAAAATAGGCCTGAGACCTTAAATCCGAAATAATTGTAACTAAAGTCACGGTCATAAATAATTGAAGAATTCAGACGATCGGCGTGTTTCATGATGACTTTGTAATGTAATTCAGAGATCATTGGGCTTCTTTTTTTAGTTTTTTCATTATACATATTGTAGAGATCCGTCACTACATCTGTAATTCAATCTCATTTTAAACGATAAGTCCAATAGTTGGAAGATAATTTTTCAACGATTCATACCACTAAAAAGTTTTTTAGTTTCTTTATGCAAATTGGAAACAGCAATACGAGCGGCTAACACAGCGTAGTCAGGATGTCGAGTAGTCATGGAGGCAGCAGTTTCGGCGGAGAGATTATCCAATTCCATCGTTGTAACGCCGGGAAACAAACCTCGGATTACCTTCATGGCAATCTCGACCTAGAATCAAATTACATAATTAGGCTAAGGAGAAACACACTATATTATTTTGAAAACCCCATACCGGATCTACGTATTTCTGATTCAATCCATAAGAAAGCTTTCGAATTCTGGATGTTATTTTATCAAAATGAACGTCTTCCGTTCGACCGTCTATCAAAATATCGATAATTTTTAAAACCTATAAATGCGTGAAGAAAGTTAGATAACCAAGTCGCTTACCTCTTTTGACGACGTATTGCCTTCCTTTGGGTAACGAAGAGTTCTGGAGATCTTTCATGATGGAAAATTGACCACTTAATCACTGTTCAACAAATTACTACCTGAGGAACAATACACTCAAGTGTAATTGAGAAAATATAATATAAGAGAATAATGAAGTGAATGAACTGGCGATCGAGTGAGAAAAACCCGCTCAAAATATTGGAATTTTTCGTCTTTTGCTGATACGAATATTTCACCATGATTGAACTTTTCAGTGTTGCCAATAGTTATTCGAGGGCGTTGTTGTATTTTCGGGGTTTTTCATTAACCTTTTTTTTAAATTGAAATAATACAGTAAATTAATTTAATTAATTAATTCTGACTTGAATTTAAATGATAATTTATGATTAAATTTCTTTTATACATATTTATCAAAATGTTATGCTGAAAAATTGAATTTTGAATTAAGCAACGACAATATTTCGAAAAACACAAGGACGGAAAAAGTGCTATGGAAAAATGTCAAGTAAGCAAAACAATAAAATTTCAACCACACGCCACAACACACCGATAAATTTTTGCCAATTTTTTCAGTTTTCCTTAAATTTTTCATTTAAATTTATTTGATTTTGTATTTAAGACTATATTTTTCTACATTTCAATCGCTTTTTTGCAGCTGTATTCTTATACTTTTGATTTGAAACCATTAAAATGATTTTTATAGACTTGACATTAGAAGATCAAGTAAGTTTTCTCTTTTTTCGAAATTAGGATTCTGACAAATTATTCTCCAATAATTCTCCGATTTAATTTACAGGCGGGTGAATTGAAGACATATTTCAAGAAACTCGGAGCTGATATCACCGAAGAAAAGTCAACCAAAGGACTGGAAGACGACCTGCGTAAAATTATTAGTGTTTGCGATCTCTGCTTCAAAGAGCCGAATGAAAATGAAATCGAAACTCTTCTTAATGATATCGTTTCTATTTTAGTTGTGGTATGTTTTTAATTTCATTTCCTGATACGAATCGACCTAGATATGAATTTTTTATTAAATTCTTGCCATGTTCGTAGATGCCACCTTCTGATAACACAAACAAGTTGATATCTAGTTTTGTCGAAAAGCTTTACAAAACAGCTCTACCCAAACTTGGTCCGGCTTGTTTACGTGTGTAAGTACCAATTTATGAAGTTCAGTTTTCGGTCGAACAGTGTGTATTTATCATCTCTGAACTAAATTTACAGATTATGGGTACTGTTCCAATCACTGGATAAAAGTAACACTATACGTTACGAAATTTACTATCATTTGATTTTGATCGCCAAAAGAGTAGATATGGTCAAATCAATATTCAAAGATGTCAAACAACTCAAAGAACAATTTGCTTCAGCTCCACTAACGAACGAGCAAATGCAAAAACTTCTCCGTTCTTTACACGACGCTTTGGTTGCCGGTAAACATAGGTATGTGCTATTAATCATTGATTTAGTTTCGTGTACAATTTTTTTTTTAATTTGGATTTTTTTCCGATTGCATAGTGATGTGGCAGCTAAGGTAATGATCGAATTATTGAGCACTTACACCGAAGAAAACGCCAGTCAAGCTAAAGAAGATGCCCAACGTTGCATCGTCACTGCTCTCGCTGATCCGAGCACCTTTTTATTAGATCCTCTATTATCATTGAAACCCATCAAAGCCTTGAAAGGCGAACTCATCCACGATCTGTTGACCATTTTCGTATCGAGTAAACTCAGTGTTTATACTAAATTTTACAAAGGACATAAAGAATTTGTGAATAACTTGGGTAAGTCGTTTTGAAATTCGTTTTTCGTTCAAAATTAAAGGCTTGTGTTTTTATACTAGAAATTTATTTCAGGTTTGGATCACGATCAAAATACCAAAAAAATGAGACTCCTTACGTTTATGCAGTTAGCCGAAAATTCTAATGAATTAAGTTTCGAAACTATCCAAAAAGAACTCAGTTTAAACGAAAACGATGTTGAAGCATTTATCATCGAAGGTGCCTACACTCGAATCATTTGATATTTTGCTATGCTGACGTTGACTAATTTGTGTTTAATTTTTATAGCTTTGAAAACCAAGTTAGTTCGAGCACGTATGGATCAAACTGCGAAGAAAGTTCATATCTCGAGTACAATGCACAGAACATTCGGCATGCCTCAATGGCAACAATTACGAGACATCTTACAAGCTTGGAAATTGAACCTGAATTCCATTGATGAATCGATGAAGATGTTAGTGAATCCTCAAAAGAAAACTCCAGGATTTCATTCAGCTGTACCTATATAAGAATTTCCCTAATGAATTTATTTATCTTAAATAAATATTATTTACGTTTCGTTATTTTTGCGTTGAACTAGAAAAACATGCGAATCAAAGATGAAAAAAATATATTTCTTTTTTACACAATTTTATAAAACATATAAAAAAATCATGCTGCGAAACTGTAATTTAAAATACACGAAAAAAATTAATAAAAATTCAACTCAAAACTTTGTAACTTAATAATCAAATTTTGGAACCGATTCTCGGAGGGGGTAAATCTCCGAAAATTGCACCACCGTGTACACTATTGGCTAAAGCTTTAATGCTGGCGGCTATGTCTAAAGGTTCTTTATTTCTCTGTAAAAAATGAAAAATAACTCGAATTAGGTGATTTACTGAAATTAATATTGCATCATGTTTCTTATCAACATGTACCTTCTGCTGGTAATTTGGTTTCCTCTTATCTCTTTTAGCTTCGCCGGCATCCCTGAAAGACGGATCAAATTCACCAGGAACCCTTATCGGTAAAGATTTCGCAATGGCGAAACTTTTTCGACGAGGAATATGTATGCCTTCGTCCCTACTTCCAGAATCTGGAAAATAAACGGAAAATTAATTCGTGTGATTCAACTCAACTCGCTATTTTATTGCTTTGCTGTAGAATTATTTTTAGCAACGAGACTAGAAAATATTCAGCTCAAAATTCAAAACAACTTTTTTCTTGGCATTAAATCGAATTCAGCAACGCACTATTGACATAAGAGGGTAATTAAGAGCCTCTTTAATTGCGTACTTTGCAAACAATAAAGAATAATGAGGTAGGTATCCCCTCGCACCACTGATTTTAAAATTTTGTTCGCAAAGAATGGTATTTCGAATCAACTAGGTACGAAAAAATACCTACTTAAGAGTAATTAAAAACACACGACAAAAAACAATTTCAAAGAGAAAAACAAAAATTATAAATTCAAATGGTAATATTCTGAAATATGATTAGCGATCTGCTATGTCAACAATTACGTAATTGATTATCACATATTGCAAAACAATACACTACATTGTGTGAAAATTTATTCTCACTTAAAAAAACTATCTCACTCGTACCTGCTAATCGAGTGGTTACTTTCATTTATTCTTTTATCGACTTTTAGATAAAGAAAACTACGATCGAAAATTATGATAGAGTAAAATCATAAAATGCCTACCATCGGTATCGGAAAGATCTTCCTCCGAATGTTCATCTTCTTCTAAAACATTTGGTTCTTCCATTCCATCTAATGGGAACAACCCTTCGGAATCGAACGATGGCAGTATTCCAGACATGGTATTTTTAGATTCTATTTTACTTCCTTTCTGTAAATTGTACGAAAAAAAAAAATCAAATCAACATGATCTCGTAATCGCAAAATTTTTTTTTAACTGGACAGATCATCTCACCGAAGGGCTAATCGTCATATGACCAAAATCCTTTATCACAGAACTGCTGGATATATTAATCGGTGGCGTGCTCGTAGGATGCTGGGATATGGCGAATCCGCTATTGAATGAATTAACCTCATTCGAGTTGTTCCTCTTCATTCCCGGTTCATCAGTTTGAGCAATTACGCTATTAAAAAATGGCGTCGTTAGGTCGTATTTCGAGGTTATAAAAAAAATCACCGTATCAGCAAATTGAGGTACTAACTTGGTTAATATTTGAAAGTCTTCGTTAGCTCGTTTTAGTAATTTTTTCAACGCCGATTGTTGTTGCTCCATGTATGTGCGTATGTTTCTTTCAGTAATTTTATTCTTCTCGTCAACATATTCGGATAATTGTTTTTGCAGTTCGACAACGTCGTTTGAAAAATTTCCTATGAAAAAAATTAATATTTCAATGAGGGCGGGGATTTTTCAAAAATTTTCTATGGGTGGAAACTTTCGAGTGACCTTGAAATTCTGCTTTTTTAATTTTGCCTTTTCAATTTCAAATAACCGAATGTTCGATTTTTAATTTTTTTTTTCATATAGTTTAAAATAGAATTGAATCGAATATATTAGAGGAGTTGCTGAAACTAATGATGAAAAATTTTTTTTTTGAAATAAAATGAGCTTTTTTCAAAATCAAGGTCGCAAAAGCTCTAAACGTATAAAGGCTTCGAAAATTTTTCATTAAATAATTTAAATAGAGTAAGAATGATAATATGAACCATAATTTCAATCACGTTGAATAAATAAGAACGATTGAAACCAACAATTATCGAACTGATTATCATTAAATCAATACCTAAAATAAATAATTGTCAAATTAACAAATTTTACCATTTAGTTGACTAGTTACTGGCCATTCACCACCAAATAAAGACGTATCAGCCACGACGATGTGGAATACTGGAGAATAATCGACCGAATTTTTAATGTTCTGAACTTCGCTATCAGAAAGCTGAAATAATTAGCAAAATAATTAGAAATTAATATAGGTATAAGGATTCCTTGATTTGCGATAGTACAATGAATTAGAATAGCGACCGAGTTAGTTGAACGAAACTTACGAAAGTAGAATATTACCTGTAATAATGACTTATTCACCAGCTTCGTATTCGAATTATCAATCTCGATAGCATACGAAAATGTTGAGCAATTTGAACATTTGTACACTTCCCATGAGCCAATTCTTCTGGAACGGATCAGCAACGGTTGCTGCTTTTTAAGCTTTATTTCGCGAACTACGATTAACGGTAACTAAACAGAGCAAAAAAAAGTCCAACATGGTAATATGTAATCAACACAATAAGTACAGAATGGAGTATAAATTACAATAATGATATATTTTACCTCAGAAAAAAACTGGTCCTTTTTCTCTTCTTCGGAAAGAGTCAATGGCTCGTCTGGTAGTAGAGCTTCGCTTTCCAGCTCGATGCAAATATTTAAACATTTGCAATAATATTTCATCTTGAGACTGGGTTATTAAATAGGCGAAAACTGACCGGTATTGTAACGGCAATATAATTATAGTATGGAAACACTATACGATACCGTAAGAGTAAAATTTCGCGAGCTTAAACGGGTTAAATTCAATAAACACGTCACACTGCGAATCTTACAACATGAAGACACCGTTTCCTACAATTAATTTCCCATCTTTTAGAAATTTATCGACGATTGCGGTCTTCACTTGACATCAAATCAACGCAATACGTTCAATTTTTTACACAACAAATGCATCCATGAAAGTAAGTAGTAACAAAGAAAAATAAAATTGCATCAGCTGATCTCCGGGGGAAGGACTTGAAGGATAAATGCAGTGTGTATCAGTTGGGAAAGTGTTACAACTTACATTCATCTGTTTTCTTTAATAAAAAACTCATTTAACAATTATTTTCCGACAATTTTTATATTTTAAATTTTTTGTTTCCGTAGTTTGTAATTTTTAGTTGGTTTTAAATCGTTTAAACGGTCTTCATTCTATCGAAAATAAATTCAGTTTCCAACCATCAAAGTAAGTTTACATTTTAGCGTTGGTATTTTACTTACACTGATTCGATCAGATGTTTAAAAATGCTCAATGCTGCAAATTGTTCCTTTATTCAGTTTTGCGTGCTGAAAAAGCTTTTGAAAAAATTAATATTAATCAAAATTAAATAATTCTGCGTAATTTTATAAAATATATATAAATCATTTGATTTTAATCGATGACATTTGAATAAACTTGAATTAAAAACTGCTCACAGACATGCAGAGACGCTCGATTGTCGATTTTCGCCGGAGATTTTTAATATCAGCAAAGCTTATCATTCGTACAACGTGCCTTGAGTTGAATTTTTTCGGCTTATGAAAATTTACAAAAATTTGCGCTAGAATTTAGTTTTTGGCGTGGTCTACGATCTATATATAAAACCACATGATAATTAGATGATTTAAAGCACGATGCTGTTAGCTCAGCGTGTTTCGTTCAATATCCTGCAGACATGCAGGGGTCGACTGTATTCGATGCAAATCGCCGATATTTTAGAGAATAAAAAGACAGATATCAATGCCACCGTTAAGGTACAGAATACTACATCTTTTAATAAATTCATTTTTCATTAATTGATCATCAGATGCATGCACTCTCTTTACTTTTCAGGGATGGGTGAAATTAACCCGTAAAATGAAATCTCGTACGTTCATCGATATAAACGACGGATCGACATTTAAACTGCTCCAAATTGTGATTCCTAATGAGATTGTACCGGAAAAACTCGGCAATGGTGCATCGGTTGAAGCAACAGGGGTATTGAAAATGCATAAAAATGGTCAAATGGAACTACACCCGGAGTCCATCCGACTACTCGGTAGCTGTGATTATCAAGATGGATATCCATTCTCTCCGAAAGTGAAATACGATCAAGACGAACTGCGAGAGGTTTTACATTTTAGACTCCGCAAGAGTATGTTTGCTTCAATGCTGAGAATCAGAAGCTGTGCGAATTACTCGATACATAATTATTTCCAACGTGAGAAGTACATCAACGTTAGTGCTCCAATTTTATCTTCCAACGATTGCGAAGGAGCCGGTGAAATCTTTCAAGTAGTACCTAGCGATGAATCTTTGATAAAAGATATGAAAAAAGAAGATAAAACGGAGAAGGAAGCATTTTTTGATCGAAACGTGTATCTTACAGTTTCTAGTCAGTTACATTTAGAAACAGCAGCGAGGTAAAAATTTCACCTCTAAATTTTTTGGTGCCTAAATTAATTTCCGATAATGCTATCAATCCAATAAAAACGATTACGATAAAAATCCAGATAAGATAAACATTAAGTACTTACATTGGAAAACTGAACAATGTGAAGTAATTAATTTAAAAATATTTTTCATTATTTCATTAGAATAATTATGTGGTAAAGTACAAGTTATGTTTTCAGCACCTTCAACTTCTACTTATACCTATTTTTATCGTTTTTTATCTGCTTTATTTGAATAATTCATTTTGTAGACATGCTTTTAATAGCGGTATTACATTGTTTATAGGGCATTGAGTAATGTTTACCATTTCGGACCAACGTTTCGAGCCGAAAATAGTAAATCACGTTTACATTTATCCGAGTTCTACATGGTCGAAGCAGAAGTAGCTTTTTTAGACGATATGCAGCATTTATTACAAATTATCGAAAACCTCATTAAGACAGTTACGAAAGACGTATTAGATTCGTGCGAAGAAGAAATCGTAAATTATAGAAAATCAGTTGACGTACAGAACGACCATGTGTTCGATCAAATTATCAACAAGCCTTATCGTGTTATGGATTTTGACGAAGCATATTCGATTTTAGGAGCCAATAGTGATCAGCTCAATCAACCTATTAACGAAAACAAGCATTTATCGAAAGAACACGAATTGTTCCTGGTGAAGCATTGCGACGCTCCTGTTTTTATTGTGAAATGGCCCAAAGATAAGAAACCATTTTACGTTAGGATGTCTGAAGATGAGTCATATGTAAGATAATGCGACTGTAGTAATTTTAATCAACTCATCGTACATTTACATTCATTCATCTATGGGTAAATAATGTTTACAGGTTGATGCTGTGGATTTACTGTTTCCTGATGTAGGGGAATTATGCGGTGGCAGTTTAAGAGAACACAGATATGACATCTTGAAAGAGAAATTAATAGAGAATGAGTTACTTGGTAAACTAGATTGGTATTTAGACCTGAGGAAATTTGGTAATGTTCCTACTGGAGGATATGGGTTGGGATTTGAAAGATATATGAAAGTGTTACTAGGTGTCCCTAGTATCAAAGATGTGATCCCATTCCCCAGGTGGCCTCATAATTGTAAATTATAATTTGATTAGTCGAATAATTTTTTTTTACTTTTACGCTGATTTGAGTTTTGGTACGCCAAAAAAGAAGAAATAATTAAAAAACGAGATCTACTTATTTAAAATAACATAATAAGCGTATGTTACGAATAAATGATAAAATCGTATAGCTTTATGCACGGACATGATAAAATCACAAAAATATTCAGTTCTATAGCATGGAGGAAAATGGAGCTGAAAAAATACTACCACTTCGTACGTTTAGACCAATCCTTCGGAGTCCAGTGCAAACAGTTAGGATCAATTCGAAGTTTCCTTTTCTCCATTGCAGCGATATGATTAGAGACAGTTTCCCTATTTATAGATATTATATACTGCCCTTTATAGTAATTGATTAGATTTAAATTTTGCAATGTTGAAACCACGTCTTCTTTTTTAATACTTGTCAATTCGCAAATTTCACTGAAAATCCATACCATGAAATAATAAATACACATTCTGATGATTAAAGTTGCATCTAATCGAGATAATAGATTTACTTGATGGTGATTTGAGGTTTTTCGTTGTCTTCAGTCGGTTTGACCGTTACCAAAATGTCCAATATTGTCTGCGACCAATAACTACGATATGATAAAAGTCCCAAATCAGAAAGTGGCTTTTCTGGAGATCCAGTCTTGCCTTCAAATTTCGTCAGTTCGTAACCTAGATGATGGAACAATAAAATTAGCTAATGCTCTCTTGAAAAATTTCTCTACCTCAAAGTGATACTAACTAAATTCTATAAGAAGTCTTCCATATCCTTTTCTTTGATACGGTGGCATTGTAAGAATACAAGCAACATTATAATCTTCGGTGGATTCTTTCTCTTTAGAAAAATACCCCACAATGTGAAATCCAACATCGTCGTACTCCGTCATTACGTAAAACATGAACGGATCAGTATCATAATACAAGGTTTTATGATCGAGAAACAATTTAGCCAATAAACATAGATTCTGAGCGTAAATCTTATTTTTTCGGCCATCGATTTCGAAAAATGATATCGTATCTTTACGATAAATTTCGTTTCCTGGAGGATGCCTTAGCGTACATTTTCTCTGCAATTTGAAAAAATGAAAAATCATTAATTTGGCAAAGAGAGGAGAGATTGAAAAGACGATATCTTACCCTGTGATTAAACAAAGCCGTTTCGCTACGTCTTGTTTTTAGACAAAATTCACAAATGAAAATGCACGGTAACTTGGTGAACGACTGAAATAATTCACACATCAACAAGACGAAAATTTTACTCATTTATTCGATCTGGAAATGAAATATACCTGCGGATAAGGAGAAAAATACCAAGGTCTGATTCGATGTTTTCCTAAAACAATCATTTCTATATTTTTCATTCTAGTTATAATATCGTCGTTATGAACCGCCATTGAACCAGTTTGTCTAGGGCCACTGGCCGCTGTAGATATGTCAACGGAATCCTAAAAACGAACGATGTAGATAACAACATGGCGATTTATTTTTCAGTAATCGAGATACAAATTATTCACCTCAGATTCGGGATTAAAAGGTAATTTTTTACGTCGAACTATTTTCTTCTGTTGATCAATTTGGTGGAAGGCTTGGTTCAAAATTGGAACTTCGGGAGGTGGTTCTTGACTAATTGGGGAACTTGGATGACTTGAAGCTACACTAGTACTAGCTTGGATTCGTTTTGGTGTACTAAGACCGGCGCCAGCGCCGGCTCCTGCAGCACTCGCTGTAGATCCATCTTTTCTGGGATATTGCACTTTTCTTGTATCTAATCTCTCTTCAGTAACCCATTCATCAAGTCTTTTATTATCTGTGTTTAAAAATCAACGACGGAAAAAATTGATTAATTTCGTCAAATATGGATTTTTAAAAATTTGCTAATTCACCAAAACACAATTATTTGCAACATGAAAGTATACGAGATTATAGTATTGCGTAGACGAAAACTAAAATGGAAATGTTGAATCATAAAAATGCAAACAATCCAGTGTTACTTACAATCGATGTAATGTACATAATACATCCTTGTTCCTATAACATCCCTGGTACTGACGATTTCGGCCAAAGCTATATCCATTAGAAAAAAGAGCGAATTATTACGATGAAAATTAAATAAAATGTAAAAAATTGACAGCATTATGAAAAATTCGAACACCTACGCCAATCATCGGAGTGTTTCATTTTTACCGCCAAGCGACATCCCTCCACTAATGAAGTCTGTAAAGTTTATAATACGAAAAGATGAGTGCCTTTCTTTTAAATATTATATTTCTGAATACCTATTAAAGTATTTTAACTAAGTAAGTAATCACCGTAGAATCGTAAATTTCTGGAAAATCCATTTCTTCTGTCATCTTCATCACCGGCAACGGAAGCGAAAAGCAGTTGTCAGAAGATAGAAGTTGATGCTGAATACTCTTCTACATCGTAGAAGATTTCAATACTTGAAATCTATCTATTATGTAACAATTATAGAGTCCAAGAATGATTACATTAAAAATACGACGATAAATTTTTCAATAACAGCTTTAATCTAAGCTTTTGAAGAAGAAACACACCAGAAACTCAGAAAGTTGGAAATTTTTGTTTGAGATAAAATTAAGTTGTGTGACCGTAGCGCTATATTTCTACAAACAAACGTGAAAACTTGAAACAATTTGGAATGGATACCTGAATAAAGATTAAAGATGATAGCCGAGTGAAATATACACCGCCAGACAGCGACACCAGCGGATTCTGTCCTGTCTTCTTGAAAATCTAAAAAAATCTCCAAGTCAAAAAAGAAAAAACTTTCTTTAGTTTCTTTGATAATTTTTTTTTCGCAATAATTATCTAACGATTTCTTCTTCAATTTGTCTAATTGTAATTACATAATAGTGACGAGCTCCTGAACACTATGTTGATGAAGAATTCATCGACAGAATAGGTACCACAGCAATCTTCTTCAATCAACAACCTCAGGTAAATAATTCACCTTAAAACTCATCTCCGATCATGGATCACTTCTGTAATCATTTTCCTTGCTTTCTGTGTAGAAATCATGAATCAGGCAGACATTACGCATTTAGTTTCAAAACTCCGCATTAAAATCGCCCCGCGACATAGGAATCTAAGACAACCACAAGGCCCCGAAGGTAGACTGAATATTATACGTAAAGTAGTCAACGCTCTACTCAAGTATGAAAGATTGGAAATAATGTACCCTCGTGCCGATGAAGTTCGCGGATACGCTGAAAGAGTAAGATTTACAATCGTCTCATAATTCATTTTACGTGCATACCTTGTCCTTACGATTACTTCTTCTAACAGTTAATTTCCGAAGCTATCCGGCATGGAGAAGCGCACAAACCTACGATGGAAATGGCATCGTTTTGGTTAGAAGAGAAACAACTCGTTCATAAATTATTCAAAGTCTTAGCTCCGAGGTTTAAAGATTATCAAACTGCCTATACAGCTTTATACAGAGCTCCTAAGAAATATCCGCTTGATGTTAACGCTTACTCGATTCTGGAATTAAGAGGTAAAGCGTTCGTTACTTTAAATATTTAGTCGTGAGCTTTCACTGAAAATTTGACTTTTCGCAGGAAACCCTTTTCCACCTTTGATCTTCGACGGTTCCCGAAACAAACTAGCTATACACAATGTACTACTAGAAGAAGCTCGTAGAGAATATCGTAAAGAAAAATACGCCGAAATTGCGGCCAAAGTTGTATCATCCGAAAATCAACAAATTCAGAAAGAAAATGAAAACTCGTCCGATTCAGATACTAAATCTAAAGCTGCTCAAGAAATCTCAGAGAGTGAGCAATTATTGAAATTTTCCGAACCGCAGAGCCTTAACGATGAACAGGGACTTGATCAAAATAATACTGAATTAGATAAACCTTTACCAGTTGCTTAGTTTTATTTATGTTTTTCCTATGTACAACACTTTGTACGTGTTTATACTTTTATCACGTTGTAATTGATATTTTCGATTAAAATTGTCTTGTATTAAAAAAAAAAAAAAAAAAAAAATGGAGCTGGTTTTATTTCAATACAAAAAAATATTAAAAAAATAA
>FIZV01059507.1:0-15936 GCA_900050545.1 Trionymus perrisii | reverse complement strand
ATTATATTTTTTTGAAAAATTTTGTTTAAAATGAAAGTTTTAATGACAACAAATATGTAAAAGCTTTCATTAAACAATCTAAAAAAAAAAAAAAATTGATAAATAGGAGCGTAACATACTATAGGCATTAATGGTGTTTACGTACTCGTAAAATAATCTGTTTTTTTTTCTCTCAATTACCTAAGAAAAAAGTGATGAAAGATTGGGAGAAATATTTAATTTTCAGTTCACGTAAAAAAAATCTAGAAAAAAAATCATATGAAAATTATTGAGAAAATTTGATCGAAAAGTTTAGAAAAATTGGTGGAATGTCTAGATGTGAAATCTGGAGAAAAATGTAATTGAAAATTTAAGTAGAAAAAATCTAGAAGAAAATTTAGATGAAACATTAGATGAAACATTATGGGGGAAAATCTTGAAAACATTTAGACGAAAAATTTCAAAAAATTGTTGATTAACAATCTATGTACTTGAAAAGAACTCAGTGGCGAATCTGAGAGGAGAAATATCAGGAAGTTAACAGATTGATACATTACTGTAGTGTCACTTTTTCAAAAGGAGAGAGGGCTGTTTTACAAAATATATTGAGAATTCAATTTTATGAAGAACTACTATTTTTTAGAAATTCCTTTTAATTTTCTCACATTTCCAAAAACCAGCTATTGGCTTCCCTAAACTGAAAAATTTTCAACAATTATTAAATTTCTCAAAATCGCTGAATTTTTTAAAATTCTGCAATTCACAAAAATTATTGACTTTTCAAAAATTATGGAATTTTCAAAAACTATTAAATTTTTAAAAATGCACTTTCCACAATTTTTGAATTTTTAAAAATTGTAAAATTACTAAAAATTGTCGGTTTCTCAAAAATTTCAAAAATTATCAAATTTCTCAAAATCGCTGAATTTAAAAAAATTCTCCGATTAACAAAAATTATTAATTTTACAAAAATTAGGTAATTTTCAAAAATCATATATTTTTTTAAATGTTATTTTCTCATTAACTGATCAAAATTATCAGTTTCTCAAAAAATAAAATTAAAAAAAAATTATTAATTTTAAAAAAAATGCAAAATTGTTCAAAATTTTTGAATTTTTAAAAATTGGTAATTTTTACCTATCGAAAAAGTAATTTATTTTTTCATTTTAATCTTAAAAAAAAAATTTCGGCTATTTTTTTTCAATTTTCAATTTTTAAATTGTTTAAAAGTTTAAATTTTTTAAATTTTTCTAAAAATTTCTTTTCATACGTGAAAATTAAAAATTTAACCCATGGAACATGAAAGTCTGAATCGATGCAGAAAATATTTTAAGCTCTTCCAGAATTTTTGAACACCACTTTTACAAGGTTTTCAAATTTATATTTTTATATAACCATTTCTTTAAAATTTGGGAGGGAAGTCGGACTTCCATAACTTCCTTATCAAATACACCATTGAAAGAACTAGGGAAAAATTGGGGAAAATGGTGTTGAAAATTATGGGAGAAATGAATGAAAAATTTGGATTTTTTTGTTGAAAATTTTGGTCTATAAATATTTTTTTTAAATAATGAAAATTTGAACTTTGACAGCTAAAAATTTATTCACAGTGTTAGTGAGATATCATCAGTGGATTATCACAGTTGAACCCAAAATCCGAGGTAGGGAGTTGGTAGTTGGTACGTGTACTTTTTTTCAACTCGGAAATCTGGACAAGTCATATTTCGCTGGTGGCTCTAGATCACTTCGAAAATGGTCGTAATAGATTCGGAGACCTGACTTCAGTACAGAAAGCAATTTTTAGGATTTTATTTCAAAATGTACAGTTTTTGTAAAAAACATGATTCACCAATTGGTCATTTTCGCTATTTTCAAAAGTTTGTCAAAAATAGAGAAATCAACTTCGGAAGCTCAAAATTCGGTTCTAAGGTTTGGATGACATGCTCTTTCAGTGAGCCAATTTTAAGCTCAATCTGAGTTGTAATTTGTAGGTAATTTTTTCAGTATCTTATGTATCTTATCTACCTATCTACATTATTAAAAAACAAAAAATGTTTCTGGTTTTGTGATCAATTTTTGCAAAAATAACATTAGCATTTATTGCAAATTTATACATTTTACTTTTAATTTGTTACCAGAAAGAATACCTACCTACTGAAAATGAAAAGTGAAATCATAATACTTAATAGGCGCAAAAACTTATAAAATATGAGGAATGTTATCCTGAGCAAGATGATTATTCATTGAAATGTCTTTTGTATTTGAAAATAAGAAAAAAAAGTTTATATGTATGCATTTACTATTTACATATTCAAGGCTCATCTCTTAAATCGCGTTTTAATGACTTCATTTCGAAGAAATGATCGTATTTGAAGAAAAAGAATGTATACTATACTCGCAATACATTTTTCATCTAAACATTGTGTTATTTTATATGTATACTTAGACTTGCTTTAACAAAAGATGACGTAAAATGGAAAATAAAGTTACCTTTTACAAAGTCAATATTTTGCAACTTTTCGAATCAGCATGATGTTGTGGGGGTATTAGGTAGTAGGTACATAGTTTAAAATCTTGACTTTATGCAAGATTTCGAATTTTTGTCAAAATGACGATAAGATCGGGTAGGTGCCACTATAGCTACTTCAGCAAACACGAATAGTGTTTGATAATATTATTTACTTTCGATAGCGCGACATGAGTGTAAACATGCTCACTTGCTCAGATTGCTTAGTACCTTTCGTTACCCATAGTGTGAATTTATGAACGATATTTCAACTTGGCAATTTTGTTATCAATTTGTGTATGATGGGAAGTCGTTGGTACTCTTCAAATTATATGCTATACGTATTTCATCGCAATTCACCGTTAGTTTTAGAAAATTAAGTTATGGTATACAAGATAAATCGCTTCTTAATACTCGTACATTCGATAAATGTTTGCCATTCGCAATATTATGTTTTCAATGTTAATTATACCGAGAAACGTCGTTGAAAATATAAACAGATAGAGCTCGTAGTTTGAAAAAAATGTTAACTCGTCACTTGCGAAAGTAAACGTCTGATAAATGACAGTTATTCAGTTACGAACGAGGTCATAATTTTTAAAATACTTTTTTTTTTCTTTTATCTCATTGAGAACAGTCAAGGTAAAGTGAAAAAAATTTAAAGAGCATTTATAACGGCTCAAATTTGTAGCGGAGAGTTTATTATTATTTCACTTTCTGTTATATATAGGTAGGTAACCGTACGCAACGCTGAAAAAGAGTAATTTTTCACTCGGGTAGCAAAACGATGTAATTTTTTTTATTTGTCCCAATTTTGTTTACCTTACAGAATGGATGATATTTTAAATGCATGTCTCCTCGTCCATTTATCTTGTTCGACCGATTAACATTTTCGTATAGAATTATCTATATCGCGTGATCCGTAGCACCCTATTTTCTTTTTCGAAGAATTTTAATGCGATATGAAAACGAATGTGTGCTTCGATGCTTTTAATGTAATTAGTTACTTATTTTTTTCGCACCGTTGTTAATAGATTTTAATTTCTGATTTTTTTTTATAACCGCTTTGAAGCTAATTAATAGGTTGCACGTGAAATTGTAGATGTTTCCTTAATTCATTAATGGGAAGTTAATATCAATCATAATAGGCTATTCGTAGATTTATTGATAAAACAACCGTCGCTAACCTATCATTGATATTTTTGATTAATTTTAACGTTATTTTTTCATCAGTATAAATCCATATGCCACTTATACTAGCCTAGAAGTATGGAACTGTTATTACTTTTATTGCCATTATTAATTTTTTCCATTTGTCTGTTTTTATCCAATTTTCTGTGGGTATACTGTAATTTGTAGTACAATCTCCTGATACCTAATTCAGGTACATACCTATGTATTCAAACTGCTCATTTTCACGTCTAGGTATAATATAGGTAACTTACAAAATTGCATATGAGTATACAAACCAACATGATACACTATTTCAGTTAGATAAACAGCTTATTTACCTTCGTACCCAATTACGACAATAGAAGTAAACAGCTTGCGCAAATTGGAGTTGAGTGGATGGTACAATACGTACCTTAATATGTAATGTACCTAGACCTACCATATCTATATTTTTGTTACCTACTAGAAAATTTCCCCTTACGAATCTTTTATTTATTTTAAAAATGCATGTTATAGTCAATAGTTCAAATTGAATTATTCATTTTTTTTTTTAATTATCAATTTACGGATAAAATGTAAAAATTTTAATTCCCCCCCCCCCCCACATTTACGTACATACATGTTTTTGCTCTAATAACATACAAAATTTAAAAACGTGGCGAAATCTGTAACGAAAACCCGTCACGTTGACTTAGATATTTTGCCAGATATTCTGAAACAAAAGCAATTTTTCAAAAATTTGAATAACTTCAGACATTTTATCAGATACTCTGAAACTTAGGTACTTACATAGATAAATTAAAAAAAAAAAATGAATAACTTTCAGGCATTTTATCGATATTTTGGTCAGACATTTTGATACGCAAAATTTTTAAAATTTTTGACTTATAGATATTTTGTCAGACATTGTAAAACTTATAAAAGTGATGGTGTGAAATTGTAGGTATCTTAAAAAGAAAACACAACAAGGGGGCTCCAAGTGCCTTTATTTCTCAATTTGTAAAACAAGATTACGCTATTTCAGGTTGACAACTAATTATGGAAATGACTTTTGGACAATTTCAAACCTAGAACAGAATGAATTTTTCATTTTAAAAAAATGCAGAGGTAAAATAATAAACTCTGGAAAAAATATAGGTAAAATAAATGTACCTACTACCTATAGTAATACTTACAACAATTACACGAAGCCCGCATGGTTGCAAGATCGATTAAAGATGGGTATTTACAAAAAAAGGCAAATTTAAGGACGAAGATAGTATAAGTGGAGTAGTCAGGTACACAAGATAGGTAGCGAGCTAGCGACAAACAGGACGACGAAAGGTGATTGGTGCGAAAGGATGTACACAGAAGACGCACATTAATTCTGAAATGGAAATGATAAATGATGAAAATAATTAAGTGTACTATACGGCATTGAGACTCTAGGAATTGCATTTTATCAGCGCTTACAAGGGAAGCAATTTTGGATGGTTTTTTTTTGGGACGAACTTTTTTGGTATCTTTACTTTTTGGTTCTTTCTTCGTTAATTTTTTCGGTTTTACTTGCTTTATTTTTTTGGCTGTTCTATTAATCAAAATAGTAAAATTTCACAAAAACATTTAGATAGGTACCTAATTTGCAAAAATTTATAATTTGTGACAGGCTCTGAGGAAAGGGGGCTATCGTGGGAAAAATCAATTTTTTTTTTCGCGATTCTGATACTAAAAAACCTCCTCTTTCAGATGGTGTGCTTGAAAAAATTCGAAAAAAATTCCTTGGGGGTAAAATTTGCTTTCAAAGTTGACCTCAACAATCAACTTGTGTGATTATGCATTTTGTTTTTTGGCTCTCCTGAAAAGTTTACAAATCCCACGATAGCCCCTTTTCCACAGAGCGCGTCACAATTAAATTTTATTTTCACCCTCAAATACGAAAGTACGTTATTTTAGCCTCATGTAAAAATTAAAATTAAAATTTTTTGATTTTGGTGATTTTTTTATTTTTTAAACGAACCCTTAATATTGTTATCAAGAGCTAAGATTTTTTTCAACGTTTCCAAAAAAAGATTGTTATGTACTTATCACTACTTACATTTCGTCGGGCCCGTCCTCGACTCCTCGTTCGGCCGTCCCATGGTCCATGGATGGTCCCATTCGGCCCATTCGCCTAGGCTAGCCTAGGCCATTCTGCTTCAAAAGAACGAAATAATCCGTTTAATAGAATGATTCATTCATTCATTTATGTTCGTTAACTGTGAGAATAACAACACCTAGCAGCAACCGCACTAGCAGCAGCAGATTCCCAATTTCCTAGATTCATCTTGAGCGCAAATTCAAATCTGGCTGGCATATGTACCGGCGTCGTTTTGAAAAAAATACGTTACATCCAGAATTTCCTGTCAAAAATACGTCTGTTTTACAAATTATCGAATATTTATCTGGATTTTGCAACACGAATCAACTTTCTTAATACTCGTATATTTTTCAGGTAAGAATATCATCATTTTTTACAATCGATCATTAATAAATCATAGGTCTAATATGAAACTGTATTTACATATTTGTTTCTAGTGCTTTTCAACAGTGTTTCATACTCCTAAACCTGTTATCCAACTGTTATCATTATTGTATGGCTAACCCTAAATTGCCAGATATCGGATACTCATACACTCAAAGCTTTCTGCAACAGTTGCAAACAGAATGGAAAGAGTTTTGGTTCGAAGTAGGCCATTGCGAGGCTTCAGAAAGTGTAAGTAACACTTAATCGATTTATTTTTAACATCAATTCACCGAATCATATAACTAGCCTACGTTGGTTATAGGTTCAATCTGGTGCAAGACGAAGCACAGAAAAGCAAAACATCGTACTTGAGAATCTAGTCGAAACGTTGAATAAATTCAACAGCACCTGCGATGACAATATTATTATTCCTGTACCTCTAAAAAGTCTTAAAAGGTGAGTCGATTATGTTTACCTATAGGTTTAGCCTATGACTGTGAACTGCTTGTAAATCATTGAAATACATTACAGATTATTCTCTCCGTCTAAATGCAACGCCGACGAAGTATTTAAAATCGAATTCCTCAATGACATTAAAAACAATCTAAATCTAACCACGAAAACATGCAATAAGCTGCAACAATTACTACTCTCCGAGAGCGAACTAGAAGTAAGTGATTGGCCAACGCCATCCGTTACATCGACGAATCTTCGTAAAAGCGCACCATCTCGTCTATTCACCAAAAAGAAGATAAAATCCAGACAATTATTCGATAAAAACGATCTACTCAAGGTGGCCAAGCCTAAAAATACCGAAACCGTTGCGGATAAAGAAAACGTACCACGGCTTGATAAAGTTGCTGCAAAACCTAACGATAGAAATGACACCAAAACCAAAGATATTCTTAGAAATATTATCGACGATAGCGATGAAGTAGTCGAAGAACCTATTCCGAGGAGGAATAATGTTTTACAAAGCATAGATAGAAATATATTAGCTGCCGGACCAGCTACACCGAAGCCGAAACTTCCTCCAAGCAGTACGAATAAACGCAAGTTATTATCGATAAAGAAAACCAGGCGAACGAGAAATGTCAAAGAACAAGGAGAACAGATCGATGAATATGAGGCTGGGCCTAGGTATAGTAGCATTTACGATTTGAAACTCGATTCTAGGGACTCTTCTGGAATATTCATTACCGGTCGATCGCAGAAGAAGAACGCCAAGCCTACGATTGTGTGCACTTATTTTAATCAGTCGTGAGTTGTGTTTCGTTTGATTACTGATTAGCTTTTTCTTTAGGTTATTTTTAATCTGATGAAATAACCAATGTTGAAATTTTTCAGAGAATTGGAGAAAATTTATCAAACTGTTAAGAAGCTGGGCTTTTTCGAGATTGAAAACAACGTTAGTGCTAGAACCACTCATTTGGTTTGCGGCAGTTCCAAAAAGACGGTTAATTTGTGTAAAGCTGTTGCTCGTGGATGTTGGATATTGGATAAGGAATGGGTAAGATGTTCAATATTTGTCTGAATCAACTCGAATGTCTGAAATGAAATTATGAGTTAGGTACTTAGTAAAAAGAAATTCGAAGTATTTTTTCAGTGGAGTTATTTTTTCGTCGTGATTTTTCGGATTGGCTGACTTGTATTTTTTTTTTTACTTTACTAAAAAATATATGTATAATTAATTTTTATTCGTTTTTAGATGAATTTGTGTTTCGAAATTTTTACTCGAAAGATTTAAGATTTTTTTCCCTCAAAATTTTCATTTTATTAATAGGTAATTCTTGATTTTTTTTTTATTTGCTTTTTTTTTGAGCAAACGTCAAAATTATTTATAGTTTAATTTTTGGAGATTTTTTTCTCAAAATTCTCATTTAAAAAAATAATAATTTGAAGTGTGTAGGTCTAATATTCATTTTATAATTTTTTATTTTATTAATTTTTTTAGATATTTTCATCAGCCTTGGAGAAACGTTGGCTATACGAAGAGAGATTCGAGAAATACGACTTGTCGCCGGCTGTGAAGGTATTAAAAGATAAATAAAAAACCAACGCGAATGAGAAGTTAGACATTTTTGAAAATTTCCATACATTTCTCACTCGCTTTTGTTTCATTTCCACAGAATAATCGCCTAAAAAGACAAAAATTCGGTCCAGTTTATCGCTGCAATATCTTCACAAATTGCGGAACCATTTACGTGAGTACCAACTGCGTTCATCCCAAGACCGACGATATCAAAGAACTGATCATCCTGGGAGGAGGTCGTATAACGGATGACGTTTCAAAGGCTAAATATATCGTAGGGTATATTCCCCAGAGAGATTGCCTAAAAGAGACGTGGATATTGAGCTGCATAATGCAAGGAAACGTTTTAAATATTACCAACCATTTTAGAATAACTTAGTCAATAAAAGTTTGATACTTCTACATCGGTTTATCTTTTTTACGCAACCTTTTTAAGTAAATAATTTTTTGCTCTATTAAACTTTGTAAGTCCTTAGCGTTAGAATAAATACTTGAAATTCCTAAAATAAGATTGTTGTGAGTTATCAATTTATCGTATGCTTAGTCATCTAATGATAGCCAAGAACTGTATTTTTTTATCAATGTCGTAAAACGATTCCGGTGTCTATTTTAAGAATATCAGATCACAAATGATATAATTGAATAAAAAAATGATTAGAAAATATTTCGTGCGTTTATGGAGAATTAATTGTAGATTGAATATATTTTTTATGAGTAGTTCTAGGTACATATGAGTACGAAATTTTAAGTTGATCTAAATCCTCCTTGTCACATGTAACTGCTCCGTGAAAAAAGAAAAGTATGAAATGTAATTTTGGGGATGGGGTTCTTCTGAGATTTTTTTGGTATCTATGAAGTTTTTTATCAGAGTTGTCCAAAATTGCCCAGATTGAGTCACCAGTTTTTATTAGCTCTATTTGTACTTTGGCAATTTTTAATACGAATTTATCATTATTATTCAACACTTTTTTTTTTATCAATTTTTTATTTTCAATCATTTTCTTTTAAAGTGTTGAATTGGGTCATGTTTTATGCTCTTGAATTTTTTGTGATTTTTTTTATCCAAATTTTATTTTATTTTAGAGCAATTTTTTTAATCGAATATGTATTTTTTGCGTAATTTTTCTGCTACATTTTTTATTTTTGTATTATTGTTGATTTTGTTTTCAATTTTTTGTTTTATTTTTTCTATGTTTTTTTCAAGTTGTTAAATTTTGCCATGACTTGCACTCATGCACTCTTGTATTTTTAGTGGGATTTCCTACCTATTTTTATTTTTATTTTTTTTTTGGACTATTTTCATTTCATTTGTTTATTCCTATCCTTCCTAAAAAATTTTAAAATTATTAAGTTGAGCCGTGACTTGGGCTGTATTTTTAGTTAATTTTTGTTTGTCGATTTTTTCCAATTTATGATCCATTTGCTTGTATTTTATGCTTCTCGCGTTTCTTAAAATATTGTATTTTTTGTATTTTGTTTTGCTCAATTTTTTAAATTATTTTTGAGCAATTTTTTTTAGACGGTTAAAATGAGTCATGACTAGCGTTTATATTTTTAGTAATTTTTTTTTCTAAATTTTTCATCATTTTATCAGTGATTTTTTATGTTTGGTGTAATTTTTTTAAATCGTTAGATTTAGCCATTGCGATGGCTTGCATTCTTATATTTTTAGCAAATTCATTTGCTCAGTTTTAAAACTATTTTTGAACAATTTTTTATGTGTGTTCATGTCATCTTATTTCTTTGAATTGTTGAATTAGGTCATGATTATCACTTTTATTATTAATAATTTTTTGCCACAATTTTTTTAGCATTGTTGAGTCAATTTTAGGTTCATTTTTTTTTTTGCTTAAAGTAATTATTTTGAATTGTTGAGTCAAGGCATGATTTGCGCTTTTATTTTCAGTAGATTTTTTTTCTCAAAATTTTTCATCATTTTTGAGCATTTAAAAAAAATTTTGGTTCGTTTTTCATATTTTTTCAAAATATTGTTCATTGAATTGAGTATTGAATTTGCTTTGTAAATCAAAATATTATAATTATATTTTTTGTGCAAATTTTATATTATTTTTGAATTTTATTTCAAATTTTTGACAGTTTTTTTTTTGGTTTCAATTATTTGAATTAATGTAAATCATGAGCATGACTTCTAGTCATAGTTTTAGTAGATTTTTTTCTAATAATGTTTATTCTTTTTAGACAATTTTTTTTTTCAATTTTTCTAATAAGTGCTTTTGTACTTTCAAGTATTTTTTTAAGTACATAGGTATTTATTATTTTTGGACAGTTTTGTTTTCATTTTAATTTTTCCTTCAATTTTTCAAAATGAAAATATCACATTGATTCATGACTTATATTTTTAAGTAATTTTTTAATATTTTTTGATACGATTTTTTTTTTATCATTTTTTGGACATTATATTTTTTAAAATGAGTTAGTAGGCCTAATACCTTGCATTTTTAGAATTTTTTCCTACGATTTTTTTTGTATAGGTAGGTACCTATTTTGTTTTATTTTTATTTTTTCAAAATTTTAAATTGAATAAAAGTCTAGCTTATTTTCTTAAAAAAACCTTTAATTCTATTTTCCTCAATTAGATTCCACATTATTAAATATAAATTTATTATTAGGTCTTTCTACTTCGTTGTTCGTTCACAATAAGAATTTAAAAAAAAAAAACACATCGAGCACGAGCATATGGGCAATGGGGGAAAGGAAAATGCGAGAATTCAGCCAGCAAAACAATTCCGAGCAATAGTTGGCTATGTTGTTACTTTATTTATTTTAAACTTCTTTGCTCGAAAGGGTGTTGATGATCATGTGTTTTTTTTATTATTATTGTGAACGAAGTATAGAAATGAAACTCCCATCATTTCAAAGACGCCTTCATAACATTGAAAACCGAGTACGTTGTTCGGGTGATACTCGCAAACATGACACGAGTTATGGGGAGAATCTTGAATCCAAATAACATCATAGGTTGACGAGCCATATGGTGGAACATTATAAGTAATCTCTGGGTTTCTTTGCTGAAATTGTACCATTCGATCTCCGTGAAAATTGCATAAGCTATTTCATCGTTCTGTTAAAAATAACATCCTCCATATTAGATTAGTTATTCCTTGAAGTTACAAGCTTTTATTTCTAGGCCCACCATTTCTTCGAAACTACCTAATATTCAAATGACTGAAATCTCATTAATAATCATTAATCACCCAGGAGTATTATCTATGGTCAAATCATCATTCGGTACATTTGAGTAAATTTCACGCATTTGAAAAACTCACCAAATCGAAGAAGATTTCCCCCATTAAGCATCTAGCAAACAGATTAATGTTCATGAATACGACTACGATGATCAAATTATATGTCTTGGATAGACTTGCTGCCTGCGAAACGAGGAAACGACGAATTGTATTACCAAGAAAATATTACAGTAAGGCATTCAACTAAATTACTGAATTGAAGTGAACCTACAGTGGTCAATAAGTACATCGCAATAGCCAAAGATGAGGCACACACTGCCAATTCGCATGAGAACATTTTTGAAAACCAAGTTTCAAACAAGTCGAAGTTTCTAGTCGAAATAAAACAGGTTGATAGGTATTACATTTTTCATCGATTTTTTTTCTGAATAAAGGGAATTTCATACAGGGTGTTTCAATCTTGAGAAATCCATTGGAAGTTTTTCATTCGAAGAGTTATGCAGTGGTAGGAAGCAGTAATTTTTTGTCATTTTCTTCCAGATTGTAATTGTATTTTGTCCTTTTGACCTTTTTTCGCTTGTAAAAAAATTGTAAATGAGACATTACCAGCTTCAACTTTGATTGAAAACAAAGTAAAACAAATCTTTAAAATTTTTTTGGAAACGTTATACAAGTGAAAAAAAAAATGAAAAAATGTACCAACCCAAAAACCTTTTTTTGGCAAAAAAAACCTTTGAGTGAAATAAGACAGTTGGTGAAAAAGTTATCTTAAAAAAATTCTCTGAAGAAAAAATCATATCAAAAAAATATTTTAAAATGATTATGTATTTTGAAAAAATCCTTCTGTTGAAAAAATTCTGAAAAATGTTCTTATAAAAATTCGTGAAAAAATTCTCTATTACGAAAAAATGATCTTGAAAGAAAAAAATATCTTTCGGAGTTGCAAAGTTTTTAAAATTATTTTTATGTAGGTATTTTTTTAAATTCCTGTAATTTTTATAACTCTTATACGATTTCCCATGTTCTACTCTTTCAAATAATTTTCTCATTTTTTAATGTGCATGTGTTATTTTAATTCTTGGGATTTTTAAAATTTTTTTTTAATTCTTTAATTTAATTTTTTCCAACTTTTATACCTACTTTTTTTATTTTTAGCATTTTTAAAACTTTTATGTTTTTTAAATTCTAAGCACTTAAAATTTTAAAGAAATTTATCATTTTGTCAATAAAATTCTCAATTAGAAAAATAAGCATTTTCTAAATTAAAAAAAAAAATTTTCATGCTCAAATTGGCCATTTTTTAAATTTTTGGCATTTTACGAATTCTGGCACTTGTACGCAATTTTTTATATTCTAGCCACGTATAAAATTAAAAAAATCCTCATCATTTTTAGACCTTTTTGAATTTTTGTCATTTTTAGAATTCAAATTTTATTAAATGCTACTTTTACATTTCTTGAATTTTTTTCAATTTTTGGCATTTTTTATAATTTTGACACAAATAGATATTTTTAAAATTCTAGATATTAATTTTTTTTTCAATGTACCTACCTATATTAGCTATCATTCTTAAAATTCTAATCATTGAAAAAAAATACAATTTTAAAAGTTGAAAATTTCTTCCAAGTTTTTAATTCATGTAATTTTTAAATTCTTGTATTTTTTTTCAATTCCAAGTATTTTTGAAAGTTATTTTTGCATTTCAAAAATTGTAGTGATTTTTGAATTCTTGTTATTTTTTCGATCCTTGTATTTTTTTTATTTAGTTCTCTCCTCTCTGAATCTCCTATAAAATTTTACCCCCTTTACATCTCATAATAGGTAAACCTACCGCTGCATAATCAAATCGAAACACAACTGCTAGACCGCCCAATACTATACTTACTTGCGTAATTTTTGCATATGCACCACGCAATGAACAATATTTCTCCTCATTCTGCAATCGAAATCCTTCTCCAATGGACACGATCGAAATTTAAGCGTGACAACCGCCTTTTTCAGCCTGTTATACTGTCTGCGGAATTCGCATAACATCAAGAGCACAGGCATAAGCATCATCTGATTCAGCCATAATCCAGACAAAGTGGCGAAAAATTGCAACACCAAGGTAGCCAACTGAATTGAAACGTTTTCCGTATTCCATGGGTTCCAGCCTGGATATATGAAGAATTTTATTTTACCGTACTTATATAATTGGTACATGGCCGGAATGCATAGTTCACATAGCAGCGACACTTGGGCACAAAAAATGACCACCATTGCGATGACAAGATTGCCCTCATCTAAGTACCATTCGTACTCCATGTTCAAGAGCTCTTCGTCCGGATATACGTGCATGTTTTTGTCCATTTCGTGTAACATTTCGCTTATGACTTTTTTATAATTGAGCATAGTTATGATACCGCAATCGATGATGATTCCTAGACTTACATAGGGGACTGGATTTATGAATCTGTAAACACCGGCGTCTTCGCTGACCAGAGAAAGAATTATCACGGATATGAAAGCGTACGAGAAGTAGGTAAGACATCCTATGAGGAACCATTGCTGGCGATATGGAGTCTGCTGCTCTAAAATCTGTAGCCCAGTATTGTGGAGTGATGAGGTCACGAAATTGATCAATTTTCTTTTCATATTCCCAGTTCTTGGAGAAGACGCATGTCGCATTGAAGGTGGTTTCAATTTGTTAATTTTTTAGAAGAAATTCAGCAACGGAGAAACAGTAAACCTGTCCATCTTGTAATTTTCTCTGTTTATCGATGCGACTGTTTCACTAATTTTTTTGTTTGCATGTATGTATTACAGATATCTTTCGAATCAATGTATTTTTCGCTCTAATAAAACATAGGCACTTGAAGGTATTATTTACATAATGTCTATTAAAATTAGCAACTATCAAATAATAAAAAGGTTAGTAAACGATTATGCATTAAAAATGAGAGTGGATCAAACACGTTGGCATCATATTTAGGCTCACATCGCACGATATGGCAACTATGAAAACCTTAGGTACCTACCTATTTATTATTTCTAATACAAGTATATTATTATGTTGTACCACGCGATTGTAAAATTATTCGCAAATATTGATCTATATCAATGATCTGCGTTTCTTCCTAATTTGAAAATTTCAATTTCAGCCATATTTACCCTCAGCCTGCTCGCCTGAATGGGTTGTTTTCCAAAGCAGTAAATTAAATTGCTAGTTATTTAAATTCAGTTACTTAGGTATTCAATAAATAGATACAAATGGGTTGTTTTCCAAAGTAATAAATTAAATTGCTATAGTTATTTAAATTCAATTACTCAGGTATTCAATAAATATACACAAATTCTATTGTGTTGAAATTAGAAATTAAAAAATGAAAAAAAAAGAGAAAAAGAACGTTTTTTTTTGCCGAGAATAGGAATACCAATTTTTCAAGATTTTGGTTTGAATAATTTTTCAATTTCTCTCCACAAAAATCATTTTAAAATTAGAAAAGAAAAACGGCTAAAAAAAAGTTTGAAACAATACTTAGGTACCTACTCAATTTACAAAAAATCTGATCAAACACTTATTTCAATCAGTCAATTTTGAAAATTAAAAAAAAAACTGTACTTATAGGTATCTTAATTATCATTTTATTTTTATTTTTGAAAAACAATAATTTTGAAATTTTACACATAAAGTACAAACTAATAAAGAATTCTTCTCAAAAAATTTTTAAAACTAAACAAAAAAATAATAATTTGTACAGAATTGAATTTTTCATGTTGAAATACAAATTTTGCAAAAATTCTTACTTGAACGATTTTTCAATTTTTTGAAAAAATTATTATGAAACATAAATAGAAAAACAAGTTTGTAATTTAATATTTTTGCAAGTTGCTTTTTTAAACCTGAAAAACAAAATAAAATTTTAAATTTTTAGAGCTTTTTACCTACTGCACAAAAATATTTTAGTTTTCAAATTTTTCAATTTTTTTTTGAAAATTACGACAAGTTTATTAGTTTGAAAATTTTTAGCATCAAAAATAATTTCAGCATAGCTCCTCTTCGACTTCGAAAAAGAAATGTTGATGATTTTGATGTTTATAGGATCACTAAACCTTCGATTTTATCCGATTAGCCGATTTTTTAATTTAAGCTAACTAGCTTGTTCTCAAAGTGTTCTCAATTAGGCTAATGACCTTATTTCTTGAAGAAAAAATATTTTTGTGAGAAAAAAATCTATGAATGTTTTGAAATGAAAAAATTTCTCGTCTTGGAGGTAAATCAATTTTTTTGGAGAAAAATTTTTTTGAAACGAAAAAAATTAATTTCCCAACAAAATTTTTGACCAATCATGAATCTTTTGACCAAGTGCTTTGTTTGGAACATTTAGCAATATTACAGGGTGTTCCGCAACCAGTGCACTCCCTTCAAGCGACCAATGCTACTACCCAAACTACACATGTGTATGCATGTTCTCCGATCCTCAGATTTGAAGGGGCAAAGTTATGGATGTTGAAACACTTACATTTTCTATAAGGTTTACCTAGAATCTCATCTTTGAAGTTCTGTAGCTCCACCCCC
>FIZV01059494.1:0-10760 GCA_900050545.1 Trionymus perrisii | reverse complement strand
ACGCTCACAGCTCAGATACCACCGATCCTGAAATTTCTGAAAACTCAAACCCTTCTCCAACATCGCTTAACCCTCACAGCTCAGATACCACCAATCCTGAAATTTCTGAAAACTCAAACCCTTCTCCAACATCGCTTAACCCTCACAGCTCAGATACCACCGATCCTGAAATTTCTGAAAACTCAAACCCTTCTCCAACATCGCTTAACCCTTCCTCATATGATTCCAGTGACCATCAAATATTTCATCTGTCCTCAATATTCACAAAATATGGTGCATCTCTAGAGCTACAAAATGAATTATTGAAGTTTATGAAGAATATGTCAACTGAAACCAAACATAGATTACCAAAAGATTCCAGGACCCTGAGAACACCACCTATCCCTCATGTTATACGCTCTGTATGTCCAGGACGCCTGGCATATTTTGGAGTAGCTGCCATTTTGAAAACACCAGGAGCAGAATTATTTGATAAAAACAGCAACATCATTCCATTGTCATTTAATTTTGATGGACTGCCATTGTATAGGTCTACCCACGGTATGGGATTTTGGCCTATTCTAGCCAGTGTAGAGCAATTCCCCGTGTTTCTCGTTGGAATCTACGAAGGGTGTTCAAAGCCGGAATGTAGCAACAACTTTCTCTCTGAATTAATTGATGAATTAAAAGTACTGAAAGAGAAAGGTTTAAAAATGAATGGCTATACTTATTCAGTGACAGTTGATAAACTGATTATGGATGCTCCTGCCAAAGCTTATATCATTGCAGTGAAAAGCCATAATAGCTATCAATGCTGCAGCAAATGCACAATTGTTGGGCAATATATTCCATTACAGGGTAAATTTTCTAAAAAAGGTGAACCAATTCGGGTATTGAGATACTTGAACATGAACCCTGCTCCACGCCTAACGTCCGAATTCATTGTACACCATAAACTTGTGGCTGATCCTCATAATGATGAATTTCATTCAAACAACCATGTTGATACTATGACTGATGAAGATGACGAATATGACATGGATGAGTCAATTGATGATGGCATCAAAATTATACAGAATTTAGAACATCATCATAATCATCCTTCCCGATTAGCTGAAATAAAAGATTTTGATTTCATAAAAAATGTACCTTTGGACTATATACATCTACTCTGCGAGGGAGTTATGAAAAGGTTGCTGAATCTCTGGGTTACCGGATCGCATAAAATGTCTACTTCATCATTATCTGCAGTATCAAATCGTTTAAAGCACCTCCAAGAATACACACCAACAGAATTTCAAAGAAAACCAGAAGAACTGACTCATCTCAGCAGTTGGAAAGCAACACAGTTCCGTGTTTTTTTGCTGTACATTGGTGCTTTCGTATTGATAGGCCATCTTAAGGAAGATTTGTATGAAAATTTTGCTTTACTGACTTATGCATGCAGGATTATCACCCGTAGGATGGATAAAAATGCAGATGGGTACCGGATATTGCAGGAAGTTTCTTCAAAAGTGCGCGAATTATTCAAGAAATTTGTGAGCGATGCCATCAAGTTGTACACAGCCGATTTTGCGGTGTATAATACTCACTCCTTGTTGCATGTTTGGGAAGATTACAAAAACTTTGGTCCAGTAGACGAGTATTCGGCATTTAAATACGAGAGTTTTCTTGGCAGATTGAAAGATCTTGTAACTTCTCACTACCAACCACTTGTTCAAGTAATCAATAAATACTCCAGTCTACTTTTTACCCAACAATTTGTAAAAAATGGAGATGTGCAATTTAATGGTATTGAAGAATATTACGAAATCCCCGAGCTGCTCGATCCACAACATTCAAAGGATGACCTTTATGACGTTTTTTCAAAATTAAAATTTAAAAACTTTATTCTAAGGACTGATACTCAAAATGATTGTCACTGCGTGTTTGGGAAAGATCGCTTTGTGAAATTGTGTGAAATTTTACGTCATCGTACAACAGGAGAAATCTATCTTGTTGGCTGCTCCTACCTTGAATATCGACCAATGTTCAAATTTGAAAATATAAACTCTACACATGTGGGCATGTACATCTGCAAGGCAACAACATCTCAAAAACGTATGTATCGTTTGTCCCAGCTGAATGGAAAATGTTTTTCTATGCCATTTTTGCCTACTGAAAATGTAAGACACTATAAGGAATTGGCAATTGTTAACATCCTACACTGATATTGTCCGGTAAGCATTACTGTAGGTTTAAAGTGGTATTCCTAGTACTTCAAGCTACAAATTTTGTGAGATCATATTTTCAATCGGGCCCCTCCCTCCCCCACCAATTTTGAGTAACTCAACTTATTCACCCTTATTCAAAATACATTATTAAAAACTGTGGAGTAGTAAGGGGCCCAATTGAAAAAATTTTGAAACAAAATTTGTAGCTTGGAGTACTAGGAATAATTTTTGTTATAACAAAAATTTCATTCGGGCCCCTCCTTCCTACCAATTTCGAGTAATTTAACTTATTCAAACTTACTCAAAATACATTATTAAAAACTGTGGGGAGGTAAGGGGCCCAATTAAAAAAAATTTCAAACAAAAGTTGTAGCTCAAAGTCTTAGGAATAATTTTGGTTACTACAAAAATTTCGATTAGACCCCTACCTCCTCTCCAATTTTGGATATAAAGTATTTATGTAGCGCTATTTTGGAGACGAAATCTGTCTGCACAAAAATTGAAAACAAAAAAAATTAATTGAAAGAAATTTACTAAGCCTAGAATCTGAACTGAACTGATAGAATAGGAAGTGTGAGCAGTTTTGTTCGTGTTCACTACAATAAAAAATGAAAAACCAAAAAAAAAATAGGAAAATTTCCTTAATGAAAAAAAATAAAAGAAAATAGGAAAATTTTCTTAATCAAAAAACAAAATTGAAAAAAAAAAAAACCATACTCTCTAATTCCAACTCGGGTACCAAATTGTTGGCCACTAAAAGTTTCGTCACAAAAAACGCTGCACTCAAGAGTTGAGATTAATGGTTTGGCAGAAAGTAGAAAATTGCGTTTCATTTTAAGAGACATTTATGTGAGTGTTTGAAATTTTTGATTTATTTGTGTGTGCAGGTAAAGTCGATATAATACGCAGTTCAATATCGTGAAAAAATACCGCAGGGGAATTATTTATCACCTGAACATTCGCCACCAAAAACAGGTATGTCTAAAAAATGGATGCATTACTATACAACCTTAATTTACACACTTAAAAGATACATAGATCCTACGTGAATAAGAAAGACAAATACTTGAGTTAGAGCGCGATTTTTTCATTTTCAAAATCCTTTTTACGATTTACTCCCCGTATTCGTCAACGCAGCGGAGCGGGGCGACACGGTGCAACGTACCTCGCGCGTGTTAATAAAATTGCCTAAACGATTTTCCGTAAATACGAAGTAGGCGTTGGCCCCTTTGTTTCGAGGTGAGGGGCATATTCTCATATCGTCATATCCACTTGAAAAACAAAATTTAAATCACAAACCGCAGATCAATAAAAATTTTCCACAATTTCATGCTTGTGCGGATTGTGCTTTCACATCGAAGATTCTCTTTCTCTCTTGTGCTAAACGTGTGGCAAGTTGACTAGGTATAATGGATTTTTTTTTTGGAAAAAATGAACGGGTGGTGCAAAATATCAATCAATTACAAGGTAGAAAGAACAAAGATACTTCCGGGATATGACGTTTATGTGCTAATCAGCGAAACAATATCTTCATTTTTGCTTCCATCTGGCATTTTCTAATGACCTTTTTTTTCATCTTCTATACAGCTTACAAGCCTTGATTGTATTATGTCCGATTTGGGAGAGGTGAACCTTAACTGTCACGTTTGCGCGAAACGCCTATTAGAAAAATATACTCAGGTTTCGGAAGAGAACAAGAAAGCGGCTGAATTGAAAAAAAAACTTGAACGACGAGTACGTAAATATAATTCAATTAAATAAATAGACGATCAGTCGATCACATATCAAAATACGTTAATCTTGATTTTTTTCATCTTTGCAGATAAAAACATTAGACGACGACTACAACGAATTAATGAAGGGAACACTCGATGTGATCAATAGTAACAAGAAGTTGGTGGAAGAATTGTTAGAAAAGAAAGCAGAAATCCAAAATTTGAAGAAGTAGACTCCCCTTACGTCAAAAAAAAATTCTAAACACTTCAGCGTAAGTTTTTCAAGATTATGTTATTTAAGTAATGAATATAACACTCCAGTTACGTGTTATCTTGGGCGAGGTGGTCCAATAATTGATTTTTTTTTCTCAGAACTGAAATTTTTTAATTTTTTTGGATAACCTAACCTAACTATTTTTAAAAAATAATTTTCTCATTTTTAAATTTTAATTTTCATGTAAAATACTTGTTTTATTTTTTTTTATGTTTGAAAATTTTATAATGAAATTTTTTCTTTTGAAAATCAGACCAAGAACAAGTACTAATAATTTTAGATTGATTTTTTTTGAAAATCATAAAATCAATTTAATTTTTTTGTTTGAAAATTTTATAATAAAATTGTTTCTTTTGAAAATCAGATCAAGAACAAGTACTAATAATTCTAGATTGATTAAATCAATTTTTTTTTTTTTTAATTTTGAGTACCTATTTTTTTTCAAACAATTTTTTTTTCTTCAAAATTATACCTACCTATATACCTGCTGTTGAAAATATTTCTTGTAGATTTTATTTCATGTCATTTTCAAATTTTTTAATTCCATTGAAATTTCATAAGATATTTTTTTTGATTTTTATTTTTTCTAAAGAGATTTTTGATCAATGTATTTTTTACTCGTCATTTTGTTTTGAACTACATATACCTATGAAAAAATTTTCACTTTTTTTCTTTTGGGCATTAAAATTTTAATTTATTTTTTTTTTAAAATTTAAAACCTAATTATGATTCATATTATAGTTTTCTCAATTTTTTCATAGGTAATAGTCATCAGCATGAATTCGAAAGAAACTGAACCTGGTAACAGAGGATATGTTGTTGTTGAAGGAAAACTGATTCATTTTAAAGACTACACCAGATGTGCTAAAGAAGGTCTTCTCGAAATCGTCATATTAACAAACACTGTGAAGGGAGATGAAATGACGGCAGTACATCGAAATTTGCTAAAAATTGATGATGGAACTGTGATGATACCGCATATAAATAGAAGAAGTCAGAAAGATATAGATACCATTTAAAAAAAAATTATTGTTGAAGCTTATAAACCAGATGTTCAGTCAGTTTCATTTTTGCGAGAAAAAAAATCTGACAATTCCGAAAAAAATGTCCAAGTCAAGATAAATTGGAAAACATACGAAATAAAGGCCATTCATTCACAATTTGGTAAGAGCTGTAGGTTAAAACAGCTGGAATAGATTTTTTTTACATGTTGAGTAATAATTTGTTTTCTTTCCAAATTTCTAAAGATATTGGTGATTATGATCTAGCCATACAGTGGATCGAGGCATTTGGGCATACAGTTGCTGATGAACAGGGATGCCGATGATATTTTATATCATGATAATTGATTATTTAACTTAATTGATTAACATCATTTGTTAATCAATATATCACGATATAATAACTTGCTATCTTTTCTACCAGGATCGCTAAGTGTACATTTAAAAACATGACAGTAAAAAATGGAGGAGAAAAAAATGATCTTTTTGGCGCAAGTTTTTTGACGTTAATTAGCGATTCTACCGGTGAAAAATAAGAAGTAGGAATATCATGATTATTGTTTATATCATGATATTTTGTAAAAGTTAATCAATTAGAATTGATTAACATCATCGGCATCCCTGCTACAACATCTAACATTTTGCAAAAGTACGAAAAATTTCATTCACTTGAGCTAATATAAAAAAATTCCTAATATATTTTACTAAAATGGTGATAAATCCGGAAGATGAAGGAGTGGGGGGTCAGAATTATATGGGAATTTTTTTTTCATACAGGTACGTACCTTCTGACATGATTGAAACCAAAATTGGGGTGTGGGTCAAAATCACTTTTTATTCGGCTATAATTTTTCGTTCAATACCTACCTACACAAAATAACATTCGTGATTGTTCAACATCGATTGATTTCACAAAATTCACAACTTCCATTACCCATTTCTCGAATCACTACTGTTTCCCATATCTTCACTATTTTCACTAGGTACTAGAAGACATATTATGTATGTAATGCGAAAGAGCAAGATGAGAAATTTCGAAATCCAAATTTTTCATCAATCCCTCAAATCGATGTTTCAACTCAGAAATTATGATCGAGTTCGACGAGTCCTCAAAAATGGTAGAAAAATTTGAAGAAAAAAAATCACGTTCACAAAAAAAACACTCATCCACTTTTTTTTCAAAATTAGGTACATTTTAAATCTTAACTACGTAATAAGTTAATCTTAGAAAGATTGCGACATCGGGTAATGTAATATGGTAATAGAAGCCTTTAGACGATCCACTCTACCATTGCCCATTTACGAAGTACAATTAAAGCAATGAAAATTCGACAGCTATCGTTGGCACGCGGTAACCCGATATAGCAGCAAGCGCCGACATTTTGGCAAACAAACGTACGGCACGCAGGTACCACGAAGAAAAACTTGAAACCTTAATTTCCTGCTGAATTAATAATATAAGCTACCTATTTGGAGTATTTTCAATGAGAAACAAAATATGTAAACATATTTAGCACACGCCCAGAGTAAACACAAAGCGCGTATTAAAAAATACATTAGTGTTATGAAACTATACTTACACAGCTCAGGCCTATTTCAAGAATATCGAAAGTAGGACTATAATATATCTACTTACCATAGCAAGTATAAGATTATGTGTTGGAGGGAGGTTTCTATAATACAGATATTAATACCTACTCATCGATATAAAAAAGAGAAAAAAAAAATGAAAACATATTCCATAGCACCATATAAGAGATTTATAAAAAAAATATATCTACGAGCTACAATTTCAATAGATTTCCCTCTGCAATAAAAAAAGAAAAAGAAAAAAAGAGAAGTATTGCGAATAAACGAGTATTGGAGAACAGGAGTGGTAAAACGAACGCAGATTGAATGTTTATGCGTTTAACGTGAGCAAGATCAGTGTAGATGGAAAACATTATGACCATAATAGAACGGGTACTATTCCTAGAACTTTGGAAAATCTTGTAATACCCCCGAGAATTACTTGGCATTTATCATTAATCTGAAGATTGCGAGGCTGTCAAGATCAAGAAATCTCTAGATAGAATCTAAGCTTCTTCAACACGTCTTCAAATTCATTCCTAACCCTATAGGTTATAGATTGTAGATAAAAATAAATTAATCGCCGGTACTTTTTCTTTTCCATTTAATCCAACGAAATAGAGTTGCTCTTTCTCAAATAAATGTTTATTTGCCAACGTGCCTCCGTGAATCGTTTCAAACTGCCTTCAGTTTGCGTAGTGATTTTTGGCTCATTTTTTAGCCTGCCTTTTTTTTTCAAATTTCACTTTCAAATAATAAATTTTAAATTTTGATTTAAATGAAAAACGATTTCGGTTTTTCGTGTAATGTACCTACTTGTACCTACTACCTAGTACGTGCACCGGGTACCCTTTAAATTTTCATTTTTCGCCAACTATCAATAGGCGAGAAAAACGAAACGAGATACATTGCGACTATCTATCTAGTGTCTACCAGATTGAAACCAGAAAGTATTCTTTTTCTTTATCCGAAAATGCAACATTTTCGGGCTAGAAAATCTGTTGTTAAAAGGTTGTAACATTTATAAGAGCGCGGTAGTTAAACGATAAAAATTGAAGACAGTATGAATAAAAGAAAGTATTTTAAGTGAATGCGTGTATACCCTTTTGTGGCGAGTAGATAATACCGTGATTGGATAGGAAAATCAACAAAGACCGCCTTCGGAAAATATCATTGCAATGTGAATAGTTGCTATAGCAACGAAATACCGTTATCATGCACCATCGTTCTGCGATGCATTTATTACAATTCCACTCTTTATAAAGACTTCACTGCTCGCATTATCATATAGATTCGCAAAATTCAGCATTTTATCCTTTTAAATACCTTCTCGAGTTCGAGTAGGTATACTCGACACTCGTTTACCAAGATTTGATGGCAAGATTCCTCTGTAATAATGTTCGCGCCTACGGAATTATAAAATTCTGTAGATTTTCGTGACGCGAATACGAAAACGAACGAAATCGCTCGAGTCGGTGCCTCGGTGGGGTATTTCAATTTTAAAATAGGTACCTACTACCTAGTTAATTACGTACTGTAGTAAAGGCGAGATATTTCTATGCTATTGTGATATTTGATTTCAGGAGAAAAACCGCATAAATGTCAAGTTTGTGGAAAAGCTTTTAGTCAATCATCTAATTTAATAACTCATAGTAGAAAGCACACAGGATTTAAACCTTTCGCCTGTGATTTATGCGGTCGAGCGTTTCAAAGAAAAGTCGACCTTCGCAGACATAAAGAAACACAGCATACGGAATTGAGAGCTTTGACTTGAATGCAGTAATATATTGACGACCCGAAGCCCAATTATGAAATTCTCCATTTAGTAAGACTTTTAGCATATACAGAAATATTTAACATGATAACATAATTTTTTACAATATTTTGTACCTACTTGAAAAATTATTGAGCCAGGAATCAAAACGAGAGACAATCTATTACGCAGAATACTTAGTTGAAATTTCATCGGAGATCCCAGATACCAACTTAAAAAAAATGCTTATGCCATTTTTTGGTAGTAAATAGGTACAGTGAGTTCGGAAATACCTACAGAACTACATTTTTTTTCTCGATATTTTATACACTAAAAATCAAACTTGGTTCAACATCTAATTGATTATCACCTGATGAGGTAGCAGGAATATCATAAAAAGTAGCGACCATTTCTGAACTTGCTGTGGGTACATTTCATTGTCAGTATTATAAATTTGTACATTATTTAAAATTATCTACCTATTATCTGAATAAAATAAAACTTCTAATGTATAACGGTACAGGGTGCTCGAAGAAAAATGATCAAATGAGAGGATATATTCGATTTTTTTTTTTAATATTCCAAATAAGTATATAGGTACCTACTTTCTTGCATGTATTGCCTAAACAAAGAAAATGTAAAAATTAAAACAAAAAAAAATAGGCGAGGTATAAGACTCCAAAATGACTTATCGATTAAAAATAAAAATTTTGATAATTATTATACTTAATACTTGAACCTCCAGAGATTTCATATGGCTGCGCCACTGATAATATCGAATGTATTTTTAGTATAAGATAACCGTTGAATATTGGTCTATTATTAGGACTTTTATCACCAAAGAACCTTTGATTTTATTGTTTTTAATCCGCCAATTATGTGAAATTTTCAATTTTTTATTTCAATTAAGTTTTGTTACCTTTTGCTTTTAAAAGTATACCTATAGGTTAAAAGCGTTTTTAGTGCAATTTATACAGATCTTTTTAATTCTTCCATTTTTCTTCTTTTATTTTTTTTCATTTGCTACAAAAAAAAATTGTAAAAATTAATTTTGTTATGAATGTTGTTTTTGCCTTAGTGTGAGTAAGTATATAAAATTTAGCCAGTTACGTTTCACTTCGCCTTATTCATTTTACCTATTTTTAAGTGTTGATATTCAACTCATCATTGATGTTATTTTGTAAATAGATGAATAATAAAATGTTTCAAGTAAATTAGCTTTGTTATTTTATTGTGTTACTGGAGCAGTGAACGTGAAGAGAGAGGGTGGAAGTGGATAGGTACAATTTTCTACCAGGCCCAGATGTTATCCAGGGTATTGAATTTAAAAAAAAAAAATGATAGGTATCGTAATTTTTTCAAAATTATTAAAAAATAGTAAAAAAATTTTGAATTTTTCTAAAAACGATTTTCATAATTTTAGAATAGACAAAATGGGAAAAATTATTATTGAAATAATTTGCGAAGATACATTTGAGATTTTTGTAAAAATAGAATAAAAATATCCAAAATTTTGCCATTTTTAAAATAAAATTTATTTTTTGTAAAATACGTAGGTAATTTTCCAAATTGTCTCTGCGAAATTTTTTTTTTTGCAAGACATGAAATTTTTAATTTTTTATACCTAATTCTTGGACTTGTGTACTATCTGTAGAAGCGCTACCTAATGTAGTTTTAGTTATTACCAAAATAAAAATATTTACATATTCGCACGTGGATAAAGAATTCACGAACTCGTGCTTTTAATTCAATCACTTTTTATTAAATTACATTAAAAATACAACAGCGGTGACACATGTAATTTATTCATAATGAATATTCGTAGAGCCTATGTGTAGCTTAAAGATGGGCGGAAAATTAAAAAAAAAAAATTATTCTCTTCTCACCTTGTAAAAATTAGAATTGGAAATTGTGTTCTTTGAATGAACTTACCAAAATGAAATTTTTACAATATTTTAAGAATGGTTTTAATAAAAAATGGAGAAAATTTGACACTGACACTTGATAAATTTTATTTGCAGGAGGAAATACCTTCATTGAGAAAAAGGTAGAATCGGGCTTCTTCTGGCTTCTTCATAAAAAAAATTCTGATTTAATTTTGTTTTTGATTGTAAATTGACGTGAGTTCAAGAAGGAAGGTGGAAAATATTAAGTGGCCCAATTATAGATAGCCGGTGGTTTGGACAACCAAAAAAAAAAAAAAAAAAAAAAAAAAAATTTTTTTTTTTTTTTTTTTTTTAAAGGGGTTTTTTTGGC
>FIZV01059488.1:0-14453 GCA_900050545.1 Trionymus perrisii | reverse complement strand
GTGCTTGAAAAAATTGTTTTTTTTTTTTTTTTTTTTTTTACAAAATAGATATTTGCAATTTGGCCGAAGTAAAAAATTTACAAAACTTATGAGGATGGTTTTTTTTCAAGAAAAATGCAATTTTTCCTTTGATCATTTTTTTTTTTGAAAAGTTGAGAGATTTTATTTCTCAAGTTTTTTTGGAAAATATAAAAAATATAAAAAATTTTGATCTTGAAAAAATTACGAGATTTCTGTTTTCTTTTTTTTTCTTTTTTTGACGAAATAGTTGCAATTTGATCTTTTGTAAAAATGCTTATAAATATTATGAAATTTTTCTCGTAAAATATTCTCAAATTTATGAAAATTGTGGAATTTTTTTTTTTGCAAAATGTTCACAAAAATTGTGATTTTCTTACAAAGTATTTGAAATTTGATCACGTAAAAGAATTTACGAAAATTATGATAATTTTTTCGGAAACATTTGCAATTATATGCTTTAAAAAAAAATGCTAAAACTATCAGAATTTTTTTCTCCCAAAATATTCGCCAATTTTTTTTTTTCAGAAAATATCAAAAATTTCCAACACAAAAAAAATTTGCCATTTCTTTGATTATTTTTTTCTTCAAAATGTTTTCAAAAATGGTAAATTATTTTCTCAAAATATACTTTGTGATTCATCTTTGGTAAAAAATTTCAAATTGGTGATTTCTTTATCAAAAAATATCCTAAATCTTGATTTTGAAAAAATTTGCGAAAATTCTCCGAGTGCAAAATATTCTTAATTTACTTCTTGATTTTTTTTTTTAGAATACCTATGCTTAAGTATTCAAAATTTTGACCTTACAAAAAGAAATTGTGGATTTTTTCAACAAAATGTCTGCAAATATTTCGATTTTTTTTTGTTGAGAAAGGTTTAAAAGTGATCTGCTTAAAAGAATTGCAGAAATCATGTTGTTGTTGTTTTTTTGTAAAATGTTGACCTTACAAAAAATGATTTTTTTTACAAAGTGTTTACAATACGTGTGCAGTTTTACAAAAAATATCCAAAATTCACTTCTTACGAAAAATTTCATTTTTTTCCTCGAAATTTTTATTCAGAAAAATATACAAAATTTCTACCTTACAGATGCAAAAATTGTGGGATTTTTTTCACAAAATGTCATTAAATAATACAAGCATTTTTTCTTTAAAAATATTCCCAATTTTATCCCTTTAGAAAAATTTTGATTTTCTTTGTGACTTTTTTTTTCAAGTGATATTTTAAAAACGTTGACCTTAAAAAACTTCAAAAAATTGTACGATTTTTTTTGCAAAATTTTGAAAAAATGTATTGTTTTTTTTTTTGAAAATTAAAAAAAATTTATTTGTTGAGAAAAGTTTAAATTTTATTTCGGGATTTCTTCTTCTACAAAAAATATTAAAGGCAACCTTACAAAAGTATTTCAATTTTTTTTTTTCGATAAAATGAACATAAAAATTGTGATTTTTTTTTGCAAAATATTTGCAATCTAATCTGCATAAAAAATTAACAGAAATTATGAAATTCTTTTTCTCCTGAAATATTCGCAATTTCTCACTTGGGAAAAAAATTATGAAAATTGTGGATTTTTTTCTCAAAATATACGAAATTTATTTCTTGTAAACAATTTTGAAATTTTTGATTTTTTTTTTCTAAAAAATTTCAAAATTTTGATTTCACAAAAATTTGCAGAAATTGTCCGCGGTTTTCATTTTATTTCATTTTTTATTTTTTCAAACGTGGTGGATTTATTGCTTGAGAAATTTTTTTATTTTTTTTCGTTATTATTCTTCTTCAGAAAATATTAAAAAGTTGACCTTATAAAAATTGTTTGTTGTTGTTGTTGTTGTTGTTGTTGTTGTTGTTGTTGTTGTTGTTGTTCTTCTTCTTCTTCTTCTTCTTCTTCTTCTTCTTCTTCTTCTTGTTCTTCTTCTTTTGAAAAATGTCCAAAAATAGTGATTTTTTTGGGGAAATATTTGCAATGTGATTTGTATAAAAAATTTACAGAAATTATATGATACTTTTCTTCGCAAAATATTCATGATTATGTACTTTGAAAAAAATTATAAAAATTGTGGCTTATTTTTTTTTCAAGTTTACAAAAATACGAGCAGTCAGTTTTTTGGGAAAACCTTTAGCACTTTAATTCCTACATTTTTCCAAAAAATATGTGAGATTTTTTGCCAAATATTCTCAATTTATCGAAAAAATTTTAAATTTTTTTTATGATTCTACTTTGTAGAATATAAGTAAAAAGTTGTGGAATTTTATTTTTCAAAATGTCTAAAAAAATAGGAGAATTTTTCCGAAATAAGTATTTGCGCAATTTGATCTCGGTAAACAGTTTTATCTTAAAATTTGTTTTCCTAATTTACTGAGTTTCAGTTGTCCAAAAATTAGGGAAAAATTTTGTAACTTTATCATAAAATGTTTAAAATTTTGACCTTTAAAAAATAATTATAAAGATTGTGAGAATTTAGTTTGCAAAATATTCTCAGTTTAGTCTGCTAAAAAAAAATTAGGAAATCATGAGAGATGATAATTTTTTGCAAAATATTTTCAATTTCATTATACCTAAGTAGAAATTAACGTAAATGATGATCATTCCCCTTCCAAAAAATTATAATTTTAATTTTGAGAAAATTGGAAAAAAATTTGAGCTTTTCACAACATAAATCGTCTTCAAAATTTTAACCTTGTAAAAAATTCGCAAAATTTATGAGAATTATTTTTCCGCAAAATATTTTTTTTTTTAAATTGAGCATTTTGTTTATTTTTTGCCAAATAGTTGCAATGTATTCCTTGTGAAAAATTGAAATTTTTTTCATAATTTATTCTTTTAAAAAATTATAGTTTTTTTCGCAAAATGTTCGCAATTTCGTCTTAAGTATAAGCTTTTGAAAATTTTCGAGGTTTTTATTTCGAACAACTACCCCCCCCCCCTCAACCATCAAAAGGTAAAGTATATTGTTTTACTTTCGTTTAGGTAATTGATCGTATACTTTTGGCGGCGCGATTTAAATAAAAACTATATAACTTTGTTTTCTCTCTCGAAGTATACGTATTCTTTGCAAATCTATTTGTATGCGATAAGTTTCATTTTTTATTTCGCCTATACGATCTTTACAATGACCTTTCCTGGTACTTTTTTTTCGTAATATTTACATAACGTTGGCCAGTTGGAAACATTCATCCGTACGCGGTTTTATTTGGTTGAAAAATTCGCCTTCGCCTCTTGGTCTTGGCCAGTCTGGCGTATCAAACATACATCGAATTCTTTTCATCCCTAGTTCTCTTTTATACGAGCTACAGCTTGCTTGAATATGTAATTACAAAACGTTTTTTCCCCAATAAAAGCTGCCGCGGTGGCAATTTTGATGATAAGAGGATATATTTGAGGAAGAAAGGAGCGTGTTAGCGACGTTTGGGAATTTTTTTTTTGATGCCATTTATCGACGTTGCGTTGTACTGTGTAATGTGACAAAGTGATATTCACGTTAAGAGGACATGCAAGTGACGTGGTATAGTCGCAGCACAAGCTACTGGTGGCTTTAACATCGAAAGAATATGTTTTTAAAGATGTGGTATTGGAAAAAGCTTTGAGAAAGTGTACTTGGTTATAGTGCATAATTATGATTAGTTGTCACGGATGCGATCGTGTCTTCTTTTCTATGCACTTGGAGAATTTATCAGTTTTTATGGACGTGCGTTTTCATCTTATAATTCTGTAGTAATATCACATATCTTGGCGATGGAAAACTTCAATATAAACGTCGTAGAATTTTATACGTATTACACGCTCGTGAAGCATCCCAGTATCGAGGCGCTGTTTACAATACAGTCAATTTTTCGTGTCTTATATGAAGAACCCCTTATGTATTGAATATGAAAAATTCTTCAGCTGTGGTGAATATAAATAATTTCAAAATAAAAGAAATATAGTTTCAACTCGAAACGTTGTACACTGGAATCTCGCGAGATTTAAAAGTCTCTCGCCGACTGAACTAAAATCTTTACATATTTTGCTTCTAACATGATGCGAATTTTAATTTTCAAATGTCGCGTTTTATTTCACATTACTTGGATTGTTTTCATGTAGTAATACGATTCAAATTCGCGGATACGTGAATTAACATGGTACATATAATTTTCACCCAAATGGATAAGTACAGCAAGCTTGGCGAGAATTCGCAGTGTGGCATAAATTATAACCATTACGTAACGTACTCGGTGCTGTGGGTACTTTCTCGTAGTTTAATTTTATCAAGAAAAATGTCCATTTTGCGAATTTTTTCGCCGAGCTTTTTTGCGTGTGTTTGGTTTCAGCTAAGGGCAACGTCTAGGTGTACCCATATTTTTTCGTCATTTTTTAACATTATGGAAATTCGTCGAGATCGGCGAATTATATATTCAAATAAGATTTTTTTTTCATAAAGGTTGCAAATCTCGAATGTACGTGCCATAGATGAGAAATTTTTGAGAAAAATTTAGCTCATTAAATTTGCAACGATGGGCCAGCCTTTGGAGAACGATTTACTTAGAAGGCAACCTTGGCAACTCGTCAACTTCGATTGAGTTGAAATTTGACTCGCTGAAAGAGCATCTCCCCCAGACCACAGAATTAAATTTTCAGCTGCCTAAGTTGATTTTTTGATTTTTGACGAATTTTTCAAAATGGCTAAAATTGCCCATGGAAAATCAATTGAAAAAAATTGCAAATTTTGAGATGAAATTGTGAAAATCGGTTTACGGTACATAATATACCAAAGTCGACCCCCCCCCCAAACGTTTCAAAGTAATTTGCCACCTCGAGTAAAAGTAGATCTTTCAAGATTTTCAGGTTTAAAAAATACACTGTCAACTCATCGCCCCGGGTTTTGGGGCAACTGTGGCAATCGACTGGTAATACCCAAACAATTTCTTCGCAGAATTCAAAAAAATTAGGCTTCAGACTAACGTAAAAATATTTTTTTCTTGAAAAAAAAATTTAAAGCATTTAATTTGGAGTAAAGGTAAAAAATTATGTTCGAAAAAAAAATTGTTTAAATAAATTTTGGAAAAATTGGATAAAGGACAAAATTCAGAAATTTCGTTTTTCCACAGAATTGAAAAAATTGTGTTCAGCGAGCTAAATTTGAGAAAAAATGCTTTTCCTTCCCACAAATTTGAATGAAGTTTTTTTTTTTTTTTTGAACAAAATTTAGGAAGTTAGAAAATTTATTTGTAGGTAAAATTAAAAAAAAACTTTACAAAGTTTTTGAAATAAATTTTTTAAAATGAATTTCTGGATAAAAAGGAGAAAAAAATTCAAACAAAATTTGGAAAAACGCAGGTCTTTTAAAGATTTTCTATTGCTTTAATTTTTCAAACTTTTTTTAAATTCTAAAATTCAAATTTTCATTATTGAATGTTTCCTTAAAGTTCAATGGTGATTTTTTTTTATAATTTTGTGTAAAAATTTTTTCAATTTCCAAAAAAAATTATTCTAAATTTTATGTGCTGAATTTTTTCTTAATACCTTATTGTTGAAACTTGTGTTGACGGTTTATAAAATTTTTAAAAAAAATTTTAATTATTTGAAATTTTTTAAAAATGCATTGAAAATTTTCTTAATTGCAAATATTCTGAAAGTGGTGCGATGGATGAATCATTTCAAAAGGCTCTAGTTTGGTAAGAGGAGTATTTGGTCTTTGGTCGAATTTCAAAATTTATTCTGGTGTTTACGAATTTGTAATGGGTAGTAAAATATTTGTATGATTTTAGAGCGTATGAGCCGATTTTATACCTCCCCTCGTGAGAGATGGGGAGTCCATCACCGCGAGTTTACAACCGATTTTCACCAAAATTGGCATGAAGGTAGAGGTAGCTGAGGGGAGTGTTGTGGATTTTTTTCAAATTTTTTCGGCCTCTAAAATGACTTTGAATTTGACCTTGAACGCTTCAAATCGCACTGGAGGGAACAGTTTCAGAGCTCCCACGTCGATTTTTTTTTACATTTCCTAGACCCATCTCAGGGTTTTTTGGGAATTTTAGCAATTGGTAGTTCCGACGCCAGCGCATAATAACCAGGTTTTTGACAGTTTTCCCTCTTGAAACGAAAAAATTTCATTTTTTCACAATTCCACGTATTTTGACTGTTCCTACACCTAAAGGTCAACTATGATGATGAAAAATTTTGGACCCAAAGTGTTGGTATTTTGGGGAAAAATTTCGCGTTTTTTTAGAGGGATTCTGGATTGTCCAAAAATTTTGAAAAAAAAAATTTGGACAATTTCTTCCCGAGTTACGACATTTTAAAAATTTTAAATCGCCATTTTGTGATGAATGGTCAAAGGTGTAATGGATTTTTTTTTCAAATGCAGGCCAAATACTCCTCTTAACACATCAAAACCTTTATTGCACATGGTGTCTAACAGGTGATGAAAGTGCTGAAAGTCCTGAAAAGGTCCTCCAATTTAGAAATTGGTGCTGAAAATCGAAAAAGTGCTGAATTTTGCTCAAAGGTCCTCCTTCTTTCGTTAAAATTTATTCACTTTTTATAAAAAATTTTGTCAAAATTCGTAGAAAATTAATTTTTCCTTCCCTTAATCATTCGAAGTGAAAATATGGCAACACTGTACTTGAACTATTGTATTCACTTTTTGGAATTTCTTTATGCATTGATTTTTTGATATTTTTCTTCGCAATTTAAACTGTTTTAGACATTTCTATAAAAATTGAAGTTTCAGTCGGAGGGGGGGGGGTTCCAGGTCATATGAATCTTTTTGAAAGTGCTGAAAAGGTGCTGATTTTTGATTTGGAATTTTTTTTAGACACCCCGTATTTCCTAGGACACCCTGTATGCTTGAGTGAAGGGAATTTTTGCAAAAATTATGATAATTCGAGTATTTCAAATTTTAAGGTTGAATTCACACCGAATGAGCTTTTGTTCTTGTCCCTTGCTTTACTCTTCGAAGCAAAAAAAAAATTAAATTAAATAACAATGGGTTCTTGAAATTAATGAAAAACAATTCATTGACTTGGACGACTAAAAATTACCTAATGGAATTATTATGTTGAAATATCGAAGGAAAAAATCATATACACGGTTGAATGGTTGATTTATTAATTTTCATCCAAGCGTATTAGCGATGTTTTCCTTATCTAAGGAGTGGAGGGGGTAGTGTCGAGGGTTGTTGATTCCAACAAGGAGGATTTGGCCAACAGAACTTATGACTGAGTTCGAAAATCGACCAGTTTTATAAACGAACGTGTCCTAAAAAATGAAGAAAAAAGATTTAATTGAATTATAAATCGAGAAGGAAAAAAAAGAATTATATTGGAAATTGTAACCGATGTCTCCTCTCCATCCCTTCCCTGGTCACGCTAAAAAACACTAGAGAATATTCGTAAAAGTGAAACAAATCGAGCAATGTGGTTTTTCTGCCATTTCTTGCGGTTCGAATCTACCAACGTCGTATTCTTCAAACGTCCCTTGATAATTTGTATGTAACGATGTGTCGTTATGTAGCTTATACGAGCTCTTCGGCAAACGAATATGGTTTATGTGGTTTTTTCCTACGTAAAACAGCTGATCGTGGGGAAATTTAAATTGCAGAAATTTACCCATATCAATCTTTATACGAGTGGCCAATGTGGAATAGTGGAATACGATTATGGTGATATTTGATAGTGCCAGAGGAGGTAAAAATTGTAAAATCCAGATATTCTGCGTGTGAAATATATTATTTCGTTTCGGAAAATTCAGATATTTTTCTTCGGATTATTTCCATAAAAAATTTAGGAGTCTAGAAAAATCTCGAGTAAATTTTTCCCAATTTTTTTCCTTCATCTTGGTAGTCGTAATTTGATGTGGAGGTAGGTAGGAGGTAATTAAAAATTGATAAATGTTGAAAAAATAAAGTTTTAGCATTTTTTTTAACGAATTGGGGCGTATAAAATCTATTTTGTGTACATTTGCTTTTAAAATATTTTTCTTATTTTAAAATTAAATTTTGGCTTAAAATTGTGAAATTTTCTGTTGACAGTGTAATTTCCCTTTTTCTTTTTTTATTTGCTCGCATACCTATTTAGCGAATTTTTGCTCGAGTATTTTCTCAAGGACGCCTCAAACAAGTCTGAACTTGGCAAAATTTTTCTTCTTCCAACGAGAGCTATTCTAAGGTTCCTCGTTCGAGCCAAGAACTTCTTCTAGCCTAATTTTGGACCAAAAAATGAAAATACATTAGATTACAAATTTATCAAAATGGTGTTACGCGAACATCCATTATTTAAGGTTGAGCTAATGAATTATGAATCTATTTAATATACAAGTTGGAAAAACACCAAAATATACAGGAGGGAACTGGTGAAGGTGGTTAAAGCGGTGAAAAATATCCAAGGGCGGATAAAAGTTGTTGGTAAATTTCATGGGCGATTTTGCAAAGAAAAAGAGGAAGCATTGGTAGAGCCTGGAGAGCAGGGATGAGGGAGGAAAGAAAACATGTATGTTTACGATGAGCCAGACAGAGCTGAGAGAGATTGCGAATAGAGTTTTATAATGTATCATATTATGTTGGCGAGAAAAATATTAATTTTACGACTACGGCAACGGAAAAGTTTCGGTGTTTTGGAGAATAACTTGGGCTTATAAATTTGTTTAGTTTTGTATTCGTACGCAGAGTTCATATTATGGAAACTGAACGTAGCAGGAGGAAGACGAAAGGATAATATGTTCTATAGAAAATACCATCCCAGAACCTTGAGGATGAATGAGGCAGAGGGAAAAAAATGAAACGAAAATAAATCTAGGAAAACATTTGTATGCAAAAGCGCAGAAGATCCAGTTCCAGTTGAAATTGGCTCCTGCTCCTGGCACAGTAATTGAGACAGTCGAGGGTATGACTGTAAAAAAAAATGGATACGCGGTAAATTCTCTTTGGGTCAGACAATGGAAATACATACGTATTCGTCTTTTTTTTTTAGCGATGAAAGAAAAAAAGGTTTTACCAAGATGTGTAGTTCTCGGTTTTAAGGATTATTTTACGCACGTTGACGAGTAAATCTACTTATTGCGTGCCCTTGTGATTTTATGTCGCACCATATTTTTTTCCACCAATGATGATACGAACAGATGAAGGAAGTAGGGCCTCATTTTACTATTTTGTACATCGAAATTGTCGCCGTACTTTTTACGCCGCCTCGAAGTGATAAAAGCGTACGATTGGCAGGATTGCGTAAAGTTTTTTACTAGCGGAGCAGACGTGCGAAGGTGATAGAATTTTATGACAGGGATAGGTAAGCTAGAAAGTGGATTTTTTCGTAATAAAGTAAGTACGGTGTTTGGCGAAGAAAGCCGTTCGCTTTAATGGACCCGCAGGTCGAAGGTTAATTTTATCGTAGAATTTGAAAAGCAACTTTGGAAATTCTTTTCGTACCCTTTGGATGAGAAAGTAGGCGAAATTATTCGTATGCAGGTGAACCGATAGATCGTGGGAGGCAGACTAACGAAAAAAAAATTAAAATTCTGTCGCAAGCATGATCACAGCGAGAAAGTAATTAGGGGTTAATTTCATAAGATAAATATTAGCTTTGTTTATTTTATTGATTCGACGACTGCGGTATGGCTGCGAGCGAAGGGTTTGTTTTGCTTGAACTCGAAAACGGTGTTGCAAAAGGGTAGGATTAATGGAGAGTCGAGCATATCGTATGCGTGAGTGTGTGATGTTTGTTATGTCTTCGATAACAGTTGACGAGTATTTAATGAAAACGAACCGATTAAAGTTTTGGTGACAGGGTTTAGTAAGTGCGTGTCGTTCGGGCGATTATGTGAAGACGTTTTCGGTATTAAGATAGGCTTACTTAGTTTGGAGAAAAAGAGGTTTGTTTCGATTTCGAATGAATTCTATCGAATTTTCTAAGCTCGAAATTCAAAAATTTTTGTCAATTCGACATTTTAAGTGGAAATTTGAAATTTAAACGAGGTTAGAAACCGGTTTCATCGGTACAAATTGTATCTTCAGGTCGTGATGTTTCATCAGTTTGAATAGCTTATTTCGTTAAAACTCTAAATAGTTTGAAGTACTGGTAAAATTAAGATTTCCAAATTGGTTCAAACCGGTTTCAGAGCAATTTTCTCTAGTTATTGAATCTTCATACACTTATTTAATGTTTTAGGTCGAGTTTCAACTCACATTTGTAAAATTTTCTTCATTCGAACCAATTCCATAACACGAATAAACTGTTTGAAACCGGTTTTTTGGATAGTAATTTCGTTTTCATTACCAATAATCAATCGGTTTTATTAGGAATTTTGATTAAATACGCTGTTTTCAAATGGGCACCATATAGTTGATGTGGAACCAGTTCAACAATGAGTTGTAACTGGTTTTAATCGGTTCAAGCGTCATTTCCTCTGAATAACGTGGATATTCATACCCATAGTTGGTGTAAAGTAGTGCTCTTATATCCATTTCTAAAATTTTCTCTAATCAAACTTTCGATTTCCTTGATGAAAAAAAGTGGTTCGAACCGGTTTCATTGATAGTAGTAGTGTTTTCATGCTAATAATCAATCAATTAAATAGAGATTTTTGTTAGATGCGTCTCTTTCACACTGTGTACTATATGACGTAGGTAGTCATCAATGAAACAATGAATGCATAATTGCATATCATTCTGGATTAAACCGGTTTACAAGTCATTTTTTCTGAGTTATTTGAATATTCATACCATTACTCGGTGTAAATTAATGTTTCAATTCCCATTTCTGAAATTATGTTTACTTGATTAAACCTGCTTTCCAGGTAGGAAAACTGGTTGAAACTGGTTTCATCGGTAGTGGTTATATTTTTATTGCAATAATTGATTGATTAATTAATGAATTCATTTGAATGGGAATTTTCTAGTCACACTGTTTTTACATTGTATACTGTTCACCCTATCTATATGATGAACCAGTTGAAAAATGATATGAGTTTGGTTGAAACCGGTTCTGTTGCAATATTTTTCTTCGCATTGATTTTTTTTTTTCATTTTTCATTTGTTTTTTGAGGAATTTTAACACTGTTTGTTTTAAATTTCAAAATTACTTTCTTTCAAACCTTTTCATTTTTGGCACAAACCAGCTGAAACCGGTTCTTCTTTACATTTTTTTTTCAAGCAAACCAGTCTTAATCAATCGTTCATTAATTCATTTGAAATTTCAAAGTAGACCTATCTGGTTCATTTTGTTTTCATTCAATTATGGAACCAGTTTTGGCACAAACCAGCTGAAACCGGTTATTCTTTGCACTTTTGTCAAGTATATCAATTTTAATCAATCGTTCATTAATTCATTTGAAATTTCAAAGTGGACCTACCTGGCTCATTTTATTTTCATTCAATTATGGAATCAGTTGCAGAAGGTTTAAAATATCAACATTTAAAATTTTGACATCTCATTCGTTTTTTTTTTTTTTTGTTTTTTTTTTGGGATTGTTTTCTCGCATGTTTTAAAATAACATAAACCGAACTGGTTTATTGTATTTTTGGAACTGGTTTATTGTATTTTTGTTTCATTATTGAACTGGTTACAACTTGTTTAAATGTTCAAAACTTACACATTTTCGTGTTCTATTATTTAAAAAAAAAAATTTTGAATATTGTTGCTTTGAATTTCCTATTTTCAATCGTGGTAGTTTTTTAAGAATTAATAATTTTTCAATACGGCCAATTTTCAAATTTTCTTTCTGAAGAGTGTTTAAAAAAAAATTACGGGAGGAGATTCTTGTACTCTGTCAACATATTATGATGCTTTGAAATTGCAGAAAATTACACGTGTACGTATCGTTTGCTCGTGTAAGATGAAAATTAATATAAAATTGCACTGAATGAACGACCCAAGAGACGCAGAAGTTTGATCGAGATGAAAAATTTCACACGTTCGTGTGCGAGAGGAACGACCGGCCAACGAAGCCAAAATCAGAGGTGTAAAATGGATGTACAATTGCGTCTTGAACATAATTTTTTTCCCCAAATGTTATTCATTTCAGCATAGTTACATTATTAATATTATAACAAAAAGCGAGTCGAAGGTGAAATTCAGATTGGCGGCGCTATTACGTACTCGTTATCCTTTATTTTATATCTTGAGTGGCGCTTGCGAGGGAGTCAGGGAGAAGGATATGAGCGGAGGTCGTTTTTGAAAAATGAAAAAATGAAATTCTCGCCTGAATTATTCATTTTTCCCTCCCCCCCCTGTAGAGCGGTTACGATGAAAAATTAATAACTCTTCCATATACATCACGAAATCAATTTAATATTGACCTAGCGCTGAAACCGAGCAGCGGAGGTGAGCGAGGTGGGAAGCTTTTTAAAGTGCTTTCAAAGGTTCGCTTAAATGTTGGGTTTTAACTAAACTACACACATATTCGCGTATCGATGTTATTGAGTATTTTTATCATCGCTTTTTATTTTTCAATTCAATGTTAAAAATGTGGGGGACGAAAGTAGAAGCGGGAGTATCGCGAGGGTTTATTACACGCTGGGTATAAATTACTTGGAAAAATTTTCGATGTCGATTTGATGCGTGTTGTAGAAGTAATTTTGTTTCAAACTCGAAATGAAAAAGCAAACGTGAAGAACGAAAAAAGCGATTGGAAGAAACTTACGTCGAAAATTTTCCACGAATTAAGGAAAAGAGAAAAGGCAAGAGGGGTGTAACGACATGCAAATTGAAAATTGCAAAATGTCGAATGAGGTGTAGGTCGAAAGAATATAAAAATCGAACGTTTAGTTGATTATTCACGCTGCTGCGATGTCGCGCAGAACAAGACTTCGATCAGAATTCCCCTCGTGGTTTTTAGCACTCACTGCCAGCGAGACAATCACGAGGCTGAAAAAAATTCTTCATTTTTTTATACAGAGAATTTTTAATAATGTGATAAATACCATGACACGATGACGACTGCGTCGTAATAAAGTGATCGGTGATGCTGTGATAGAAAATAATCAACTTGGAGTATAAATCGACTTCGGCGAGGAAAAGTCGACAAGGTTTTTTTTTTCAAACTCCTCGAATTGAATAATTGCAACAAGTGATACCTTCAGAAAACCTTCGAGATGATTGGACTTTGGTCGTACACCAATTTCAGATTACGTAATTCGAAATGCGAAGTTTTACTAGGTTTGTGTATTTTTATTAAATGTTAATTAGTATGTAGGAGTATTATTTACGAATGAATGATTTTTAGCCAAATGAACCATTTCAATTGATTAACTGACGAGCGACCATGCTTCTTCAGTCGATAGGGATATTTGGTTAACCCAAGTATAGTACATAGGAAGTTTAAATGAAATATTATACTCGAGTGAATAGCACGAAAAAGGCGGATTAGATTTTGACGTTTTGTTTGAATTGGCTCGAGTGGGGTCAACTTGGTCAAGATTGCGGTCGGTAGATAAAGTTGCAAATTTATCGTCTCACTTCGACCTACGATTTCCGTTCCAGTTTGATAAATTTTCCATTGAATGAGGAAGTTAGTGGAATCTTGATGGTTGATTAGATTTTGCTGTTGAAAATGCACTTATCCGCACAATAGACGTATATTAAAGGGCAGAGAGTTGAAAATTATTCATTCAAAGATGCAAACTAATTGACAAGAAAAGCAAAAAAAGTGTAAAGGAATTTATGAAAAAGGCTTCGGCTGATTCAGTACGATTTTTTCAAGTTTTTCATTTTCTTCGTCAGTCAAAAACACTTTTGTGCTAAAAAAAATCGGAAAATTGTTTTCCGATGAGAATCTTCTTATTGAATAGATTTTTTTTTCAAGCTATATAATTTGTGTAAAAAAAAATTTAAGAGAATTTTTGAAAGATAAACTTTTTTAGTGGATGGTTTTTCAATAGGTATGGATTTTTTGGGATAAATTTTTTTTTCAGAAAAGTTATTTTTTTCATTCTTTTTTTTCTTCCCTTTTTTTACAAAAATTTTTTTCGCTGGATTTTTTCGAAGAATTTTTATTATTATTTTTTTTAATAAGTTCTTATTTGTCAGTTTTTTGAGCATTTATATTTCTTGAAGATAATCATTAAGGAAAGCAAATTAAATTACACTTCATCATCAATTGGACGAAATCATGAATAATCCGTGATAAAATAATGAAATGAATTTTTTCGACAAAAATGAAATTAATTTCATTTATCATCAAAGAACTTTAAAAAATCCAAGTGTTATTGAAATTAAAAAAAAAATAATTCATAAATTTTTTTTGTTGGAAATTGTTCACAATGAAAATTTGAAAAAAAAAATCAATTTGAAGAAAATTATAAAAATTAGGTATAGAAATTAATTTTCAACAGATTGAAAAAAATGTTCTCAAACAAAATTTGAAAAAAGTGTTTTTTGACAAAATTTTTAAAAATTGGGTTTTCCTTATTTTTTATCTAAGTACGAGAAATTTAAAAAGTGTTATTTCATCAAAAAAAAAATAAA
>FIZV01059476.1:0-13978 GCA_900050545.1 Trionymus perrisii | reverse complement strand
TTTTTATTTTGTCTATTTTGAAAAAAAAACTTAAAATTTCAGTTTTTTTGAAGATGAAAATCACTAAATTTTTCTAAAGGAAAAATTTTCTCAATTTTTGAAAAAAAATTTGAGTAAAAAATCTTGATTTTTCGTTTTATTCATTTTGAAACAAAAAATCAAATTTTCAATTTTTTGAAGACGAAAATCGCTAAATTTCTCAAATTTTTGGAGAAAGGAATCTCAATTTATGGAGAAGAAAAATCATGGAAAAATATCTTAATTTTTCGATTCAACTTTTTCAATGTTTCAGTTATTTGAGAAGAAATCTCTTTTGAAGAATAATAATCTTTCAATTTTTTGAGAAAAAATCTCATTCTGTTTGAAAAAAAAAACTTTGATTTTTTTTTTGAAGAAAAAAGGCACCAATTTTTTGTAGAAAAATAATTCTCAAATTTCCAGTTTTTTTCGAATAAAACTATCTTAATTTTTCGACCCAATTTATTCTAAAAAATTTGTTTTCTTTGAAGTAAAAATATTATCTCAAAATTTTTACTGGAAAAAAGTTCTGATTTATTTGGAATAAATAGAACCTTAGTGACGCTCCAAACCTATAATTTTGAGTAAAGGGTAGATAGTAAAATTGGTGTCAATTATTTAAAAAATTTTCCCAAAAAATATTTTTGCAGAGGAAAATTTTTATTGAATTTTTTGATAAGAAGATTCTTGAACATGAATTTGTTTTTTAAAAAAATATGTCTGCAAATCACACATAATTTATTTTCAAAAATCCATTAAAGTTGGTTATTTTTTAATTTTCTTGGTTTTTTCTTTGAATGAGATTATTTTTTTTAATTTTCTAGTAATCATCCTCCAAAAAAAAATTATTGAATGAAGTCCCAGATCGTGAAATTGAGAATTTCTTGAGTTATATCAAATTCTAATCGTTCACTTTTTTATCTCAAAATTGATCAAAACTATTTTTTTCAATTTTCACCATGGAGAACCTAAAAAAAATTGAAAAAAATATATGTCTATGTTATTTGGGAGTCTAGGTATCTAGAAATGTCGGTTTAATTTTTGTGCTCATACATTATCATGGTAAAAAAAAATTACTTAACAATGTTGAAAAGTAGCATTTGGAGGGAGAAGTACGTATGAAAAGACGAAAGGTGTTGATTTTTTTGTGGGATGCCCCTCACATTTCTCTACAATATACTACAAATTGGAAACATTGCTCTTTTAGGCTTTGGAAAAAAATTTTATTTGTATTTTACGAGAAGAGGGTTTTTCAAAAACCAGAGGGTGAGGGGTCTGAAACTTCTGTAGGGTGTGTAAAAATTTCGTTAATGGTGATAATCATGAAAATTTATACTTTATCTATCTGGTAATCTTTCTCGAATTGAAAAAAGTTTACAAGCTGATTTTTCGAATTTCCCCAGAATTACTTTCACCTCACGTGTATAAATGCCCAGAAAAGACAACTCAAGCCTCTGCAGAACCTTTCGGGTTCACCATAAATAACCACTTCTCCAAATATCTTAATTGAAGTAACCAAATTACGCGTAACACAATTATGCTCGAAATTCGATATGTATTTTCAATCGTGCCAATGATTAATTTACAATTAGTATAGTAAGTTGTTACTCCTATACCTATACGTTGGAGTGTATACGTGTAATATACTCAATACACACGTCGTTCCCTTCATCCTAAAATGCATGTTTTGGCGAAAGAGATGCCTGCTGGAATTCAAAATGAATATTCAACGATGTGATGAGTGGAGGATTAGGGAGGTACTAATGAAATCAAACACCATTACATTTACATTACGTATAAATCATTCCGTTAATCCCCAATAATTAAATAGTATACTCTATTCAAACAATCCTCCCTACATTCCGTAACGCCAGGGCGGTGAGCTGTTCAACCCTTATACATATACCTAGACCTACCTACTGCCAGAGCCAAGCAACGAATTACCATCGAATTTTAATTAGTTTACGCAGTAATTTGTTTTAAAGGTGTTCGAATTTTGTATAAACACGTACCTAACCTACCTATAGGTATAGGTTTAGGTAGGTAACCAAACCATAAAACGTTAGTTCAATTTCATACTTCGCTAACTGCATTCTAAGGAAGAGGATAGATATTGCATAATTATTGATTTTAAAAATATGTTAATTTTATCAGTGGGTAGTAAGTACAGATTAGGATTTTTCCTTTCTTGAATTTTTTTTTTTCTGCGGTTCAACTTTGAAAATATATTATTACTAGATAATGATTGGTAAAAATATGCGATTATCATCAAGAATAGAGTGAGGTAAAATGTAGTATTCTTGGCATGAAAATTTTTGGAGGTCTGAGTCTTACAGCAATGTGCATTTTATTAAAAAAAATGAAGGGAAAATCATTTTCACCAATTTTTTGAAAATAATTCCTTAAAATGATAAAATAGGGATATTTTAAAAAAATTGGAAGTTTGAGGTTGTACAGGTTATACAACCCAGTAACACATATCAAAAATTTAAAAGAAATTCAAAATTTTTTATCCTTAAAAATTATTGATTTTACAAAAGTTACGGAATTTTTAAAAATCATTATTTTTTTAAAATTGTCATTTTCTCAAAAACTGACAAATTTTTAAGAATTATTGAATTTTTAAAAATATTGAAATTTCTAAAAATTGTCAATTTCTCAAAAACTGAAAATTTTTAAATCATTAAATTTCTAAAAATTGCAAAATGCTTCAAAATTTCTGAATTTTTAAAATCGTTAATTTTTAACATTCCATAAAATTGTAAATTTTCAAAAATTACCAAATTTTTAGTATTTTGATGCATAAACTGAATATTAAAAAATTCCCCCCCCCCCCTCCCACACATACCTTCAGAATATATCAAAAGGAACAAAACTAAGTCCGCCCCCCCCCCCCCCTCCCAAAAAAAAAACATTTGAAAAAAATACAAATCAGTAAATGGAAACTTTTTCGCTTTAATTTATTCAAAAAAAAATTCGTAATTATAATTTTATATATTTTTTCAATTGTTTAAAAGCTCAAAAAAATTGTTTTAGGTCTTCCAGGATTTTTGAACACCACTTCTACAAGATTTCCAATTTTTTTTTATAACCACCCAATAAAAATCTCATTTCTTTGAAATTTTGGAGGGAAGTCGGACTTCCATTTATTTTGTGGTTGAAATCCTTTTGCAAATTCCAGTGCTGAACCTTCATAAAAAAATTTATTTTCGTGTTTTTATATCTAATATCGTCAAATTTTCTTTAGTTATAAATTATAATGTACCTAAATCGTTTCTAAATTCTAGTTCAAGTTTTACCGATACATCCAGTGACCATAATCCACACCGACTCCTTTTTAAATTTTCTGTACATACATGGCATAATATCTATCTTGATTATGATTTATGTAAAATTTATATTGACTTATTAAGACTCGTGACATGACATGACAACATATAATTACCATAATACCCTAACACCATGTCCATTTTCTAGCTTCCTCCTGTAGGCAAAGGGTACAAGTCGATTTTTCAATCTTCCTATTCACTCTATAACCAATCAGTCCGACTCGATACAATAGTTATAATTTGTTAAACTTCCTTACGTTAGTATAATCGAGTGGGGAATATTTCACCGTTGAAATGGTTAACCAAGTTCGAAGTGTACGGTGAAACTTCGACACTAAATGGTGTCAGACGTCAAATTCGCCAACTATATAGTAGGTAGTCAACTTACCGAGTTGGTTAACTCAGATGGATGATAATTATCAAATCGCCAAATATTTTACAACACCAATTATCATTTATATTACGGCAGTGTTGAGGGGAGGCGAAATCTAAACGGAAATATGAATTTAAAATGTAAATTGTTTTATAATTTTACTTAAACGTTGTATCTGCCTTTGGGTTGGACAGTTTATCTATCAATCAAGTTTGAAGTCATGAAAATTTCTGAAAGTTACCAATATCCTTATGGAATTCGCAATTTTCGAATTTTATTAAAATTTTGTCAAATAATAGGTAGGTATTCGTACAAAAAATCTCAAAAAATTAAATTTCTAGCTGGAAAAAAAATTGTTTCAGTTGAAATTTGGAAAAAATAAATATTGAGTAAAGAACTTCTAAAATAAAATTTTAAAGAAAAGTTTCCCTCATTTTTTTGCATAAAATATTTTGTAGGGAAAAATTCGTGAAGAATTGAAGATTTTATTTTTTTTTTTAAATCACAAATAGGTCAGTTTTCTCCAAAAAAATCTCGAAAATCAAATTTTATTGAATAAAAAGTCACCTTACTTTTATATTTTACACACTACAACAAACGACAACGTCAAATGGTCAAAATTTTTATACTCGTAGTATAATAAATTGTTGGAATTTTGCACGGAATCATATATAGATCTTCATGAAATTTATAAAATAATATCACCCAATCCAAAATTTTGTTGTTTCAATATTCATTTTCTTCTTTAACCTATACAGGGTGTTTCAGAGTAGAAGTGAGGCCTTCTAACCAGTAACTATGCCACACATTGTGATTCGATGTATGGTGATTTGCCTACCCTAAGAGGCGTAGAGGAAAAGTTATAGACTAAAAAACATTTCATTTTTAATTTCGCCTAAGATTTTCTACCTTACCTCACTCGAGTACCGTGATAGGTGGGGAGTTGCACTCTGCGGTGATGGATAGAAAATTTTGTCTAGAATTCTTTCGTGTGCTTGATAACCTTACCAGGTGGACAGTCTGGACAGAGGGAGCTGTAGGGGGCAAAATATTTTAAAAAACGTGCTCAAAAGTGATCGATTTTTTCGGTTTTTTCGAAAAATCAAGAAAGTTTTTCCTATTAACATATCATTTTTATTGGTGTTTCTGGATGAAAAAAGTTCGAGCTGTCCAATGGCGCAAAGTTCGCCCCTCTATATTTATTGGTTGAAAAGTTATTAGAGCTTTATTACCGAAAAATCCATGACAAAAACTTTATTTTTTAATTTTTTTCAATTTTAAAAAATTTTAATTAAGTTAGGGGGTATGGGACTTGTACTATTGAAAAGCTCGAACTTGACTCTTTCAAAAATATGATTGAAAACTTTGAGTTGATGAAACAAAAATTTTGAAATTTTCAGAAAAAATAAAAAAAAATTATGGTAACTTACAAATGCGTACCTATTGGACATATTTTTGGAAGAGTAAAATTCCTTCGTTCATCGTCGGAAAAAAATAATTTCTAGAAAAAAAAAAAAAAAAAATGACGTTTTTTTTGGGGGGAAAATGCGCAAAAATCCTGCCACACGAAAATTTTCGAAAAATGAATCAATCTCACGAAGAAAATTCTAGAAATAATCCCCTTTGAAAAATTCTTCAGATAGAAAATGTTCTCTGAAAAAATTGCAAAGAGAAGTCCTAAATTTATTCTTTACGGATTTCGTCACATTTTTATTTTGTGGGCCACAGCAAAAACATAAATATATTTTTTTTTAATTTTCAAGAAAACAATCTCAAAATAATAATTTTTTCATTTAAAAATTTGGAAAAAATTTAGAGATGATAACTACTACTCTTTTTCTTAAATAAAAAAAAATTCCAAAAAAAAAAGTTCAATAAAATTTCTTTCTTTGAAAAGTTCGCTGAAAAAGCAAATATCTTGAGAATAAATTCTTTTTAAAAAACCTCTCTAGAGAAATCCTCTTCAATGGAAAGTTTTTCGATAAAATGATGCAAACTTGTATGGGAAAGATCTTAGGGGCATGTTTCAGTTACGCACTCGACGATAAATATTTGTTCGTAGTTTGAGAAAACAATATGAAATGGTATTAATTAATTTTAGCACGAACAACGCTTTGATATGTTTGGAAAACCACCTTGAATGTATACTTGTATAAGTAGTATCTTTAACCACGTAACTTGAACAACTTTTTTCTTTTTCGACACGTCTTCGTGTCAGATCAAGGTGATCGTGGAAACCAAAAAGCGCATTTTGAAATTCACCCACCGTTGTCGGAGGTTTTCATTTAGAACCATATTTTGTCGGTTGTTTTAATTAATCGAACGAGCAGAATTTAATATCATATACGAACGGTAGAAGTCTTTTGAAAAATAACATAGCGATGTACTTCCACCGTATGAGTTTTCTATTCGCACAATGCCGCGAAGAATTTTTAATCAGAATGTACGCAAGGGTAGGCAGAAGCAGAGCGGAAAATCTGTGATGAAAAGTATAACTTGAGCGATGAGAAATACCCAAGTACGTACCTATTCGAAACAAACCGCAAATCTAGTTTTAAAAAGGAAGGTGAACTTGCGTAGGTAAGAGAATTAGTTTGTTGAAAAGAATTTTCTTTCGTTTAAAAGAAGGGTTAAAAATTGAATTAACTATTATATTCGGCGAAACGGGGTGAAAAAGTAAGAGCGGTCGTGTTATTTAACTACCAAGAATGAGTTCTAAATACAGCCGGTAAAGTGGATGAGTTGGAAGTTTTCATCAAAAATTTGCCTTTCCTTCTCTCTACCTACTATTTTTTTTTAATTTATAATTTTTATTATTAGTATTATTATTATTATTATTATTATTTCCTGGTGTAATGTTATACCTACATCTGTTTTGGGAATCTTGTACTAGCTACCATACCAAACTTCTACGTACGATTTAATCCCCATGAAAATAATGCGAATTGTTTGTGTGTTTTGTAGGCGCAAAATGGCGGAGTCGTTATGGTTACCTTTTATCCTTATTTTATTAGTTGTAATACTATATCAACAATGGACCAAGTTATTGGTAAGTTGAAACGTATGGTCAAGGATTACCTTGGGTACATATTATATTTATAACTAGTTTCAAGTTCAAACTTATATCGTACCTACGAAAAGTTTTCAATTTTATGATATCGAATTCCTTCAAAATGACAATAGGCAGCCTATTTGACTCTTGGGCGTTATTTTTTTCACTTAGACTATCTTTATGATTCAATTTGTAAATTTTGATTTTTTTTCTTTCGCTTACAGCTCATATTAATCATATTCGTAATATCGCCGGAGAAGACCACATCGGACTCGGTTCTGGTTACGATGGTATCAATCAGTAAGTTGGAATTGTCGATGGTATTATTCTATAGAATAGATTGTGCCTATTCTTGTTTTTTCTGACTTTTCAATATTTCGTTAACTTTTTAAAAATTGTAGAAATTGTTTAAAAAAATAAATAAATCTACCTAATCCATCAATTTTTAAAAATATTGTTTTGAACTTGGACATACCTTGAAAAAAAAAAGATTCTATTAATTAATATTTTGTTGGATGTAGAAAATATTTAAATCCTTATAAAATGTTCCAATTTTTAATCATTTTGTTAAATAAGTACTCCTCCCTCAATTTTTGGTCATTTTAGAGTTGTTTTTTTTTTTTTAGCAGCTCGATATTTTGTACACTTTTAAAAACTTAAAATAAAAAGAAATGTGCAATTTATCAATATTTTTTTGTCAAAGTCTTGAAAACAAATTTTTAAAAATTAATTCAATTGACAAACATTATTTTAGACTTTTTAAACCAAAAAAAAATCAACTCAATTCATCCCATTTAACCCCTTTTTCGGCAGATCCATGCACGAATGTCCACTTGAAGAGAACGGATCTATTTTCAGAAATAAGCTCCTAGAAAAAGTTTCCTTGTGTTTCAATTTTTTTCAAATAAGTTCAAGTTGAAAACAACTAAATTTTTGACATTGGTTTAAAAAATAAGAAAAGTTTAAAAACTTTTTTTTTAACTTGAAAGTGTATTTTTTTTAATTTTAATGTTTTTTCTTTGTTTTTTTTTTGTTTTTTTTTAATCCAGATTTAAAAAAATAATTTTAAACTAGGTATTTTTTTCAACAAATTTATAAAAATTGGATTCTTGAAAAAATTATTTTAAAATAAGTTTTTAAATCGATTTTTTTTTTTTTTTAAATTAGGTAAATTTGTTTTCTAAAAATCATTTTAAAATGTTTTTGTAAAAAATTGATCTTCAAAAAAGCTTCAAATTAAAAAAAAAAATTCAAATTGTGTTCTAAAAAAATTCTTGAAATTTTTTTCTTTTGAAAAAAGAAAGATTTAAAAAAGAATCAGTTCCTTCAGAAAATTGTTTTCCAAGTAAATTGCCAAAAATTATGTTCAAAGAAATTTTTTAGATTCTGCAATTTTCAACCGAATTTTTTCAAACTTGGAGAGATGAAGAACCAGTGGTATATTTGATAGGGAAGTCATGGAAATCCGACTTCCCACCAATTTTTCAAGATTTTTATGAAGTGAAAACCTTGTAAAAGTGGTTAAAAAATTATTCAAGATCTAAAAAAATTTTCCGTTTCGACTCAGACTGATAGAGTTTCATGTTCTATCTGATTATAATTTATGAACAGAAATTTTTAGAAAAATTAAAAAAAAATTGAGCTTAAAAACAATTTTGAAATTTTTAATTAGAATTTTAAACAAAATTGTTGGTAATTCAAGTGGAAAAAATTTTCGTTTTTCCATTTGTAGGTACTTTTTTCAGGGAGGTAGGTACGTAGGTAGGGGGGGGGGTCATTTTTTAATATTCCTTTAAAACAAAAATTAAAGTTTATGCATTACTAAAAATTTGATAATTTTGGAAAATTTTGAATTTTGGAAAATTTCGAAATTTTTGAGTTCAATATTTTTTGAAAATTCATCAGTTTTGAGAAACTGACAATTGTTCGGAATTTCACAATTTTTAAAAATGTGATGATTTTTGAAAATTCCGCAATTTTTACAAAATCAATATTTTTGTGAATTGAAGAATTTTAGGAAATTTATCGATTTTGGTAAATTTGATCAATTTTTGAAAATTTTGCGATTTGGCAATTTTGGAAAATTTTGAAACTTTGAAAAATTCAATAATTTTTGAAAATTTATCAGTTTTTTGAGAAACTTTAGGAATTTTACAATTTTTGAAAATGTGATGATTTCTGAAAATTCTGCAATTTTTTAGAAAATTTATTGATTTCGGTAAATTTGATTAATATTTGAAAGTTTTGCAATTTAGACAATTCAGAAAATTATTGGATAATTTATATTTATCCGCTTTTGGAGAACCTGACAATTTTTAGGAATTTTACAATTTTTAAAAAGGTGATTTTTGAAAATTCCTCAATTTAAAAAAAAAAAATCAATATTTTTGCGAATTAGAGAATTTTATAAAATTCATAAATTTTGGTAAATTTGATAATTTTTGAAAATTTTGCGATTTAGGCAATTCAATAATTTTTTTAAATTATTGAAAAAAAAAATTATTTGAAGAATTCCTAACAATTACATTTTTTACAAAATAGTACAATTCTTCAAAAAATTGAATTTTAATTTTATTCCATAAAACTGTTCTCTTGACACTCTAATCATGTAGGTAATGTATCAACTTTCTGACTTCCCTATAATATTCCTTTCAAATACGCCACTGTGATGAACCATGCCAGGGATGACCATCCCTGGAATTTAACTTAAAAAAAAAATAGTAATAGGTACCTAACCTACTATCGGGGGGGGGGGGGGGGGACTTGAACCTGAAAATGAAAAATTTGCAAGTCTAATATTTTTCTATGCTTGAAATATTTTCTGAAATGAATAAAGTTGTAGATATTTTTTTTCAATTATTGAATATTTTTACAAAATCAAAAAATTTTCAATTTTAAAAAATTTGATCATTTAGAATATTTTTTTAATTTTTGCAAAACTTGGCATTTAATTTTTTTTTTAATGAACTATAATATAAATCCTAATATAAAATTTAATTACTGCCAATTTTTGTTAAATTAAAAGTAGGTATTTATTTCGTAAAATGGAGAAAAATTTTGACATGATGTGATGAAGTACACCTTTTTTTTATCAAAAGAAATCCACTTCAAAAATACTTTTTGTTGCACTTTCTTATGAATTGATAACGCTTTTCTTATGGTTTTGGCGTTCTAGAAAAAGTAATCAACCTTTGTAGTAATTCTTTCCTTTTATTTGTTTTCACAGCACCACCCGCGGTCTAGAAGACGTTTCCCATTATCCAGACTTGTTAACTACTCTATTAAGGGATCACGATTGGAACGAAACGCAAATAAAGAAATTAGTCGGACTAAACGTTCTTCGAGTTCTGCAACAAGTCGAAAAAGTACGTTACATAAGTTACTTTGTTTAATACCGGTTAAAAATGAATTACGGCACTGGCTCGTTTAAAGGTGAAAAATGTATATCATTTTTCATAATAATTCGAAAAACTTGAACGTTGTTCGGAGAGTGAGATCAGTGGCAGGGCTACACTACGAAATTAATTTAAATAAACGTTTTATCGTCGTTTTGCCATTGCCTCTTATAAAATTACGTGAATTATCCGTCGAGAGACTATAAAATATCACATTGCGAATGCGTACCTACAAATTGCGTGATCGGAATCAGTTATCGAAGATTAAGTTTATAGCTCGTTGTTAGTACCTACCTACCTATCTAGTTCTGATAAAAGAAAAATTAATTGTTTATTTCAATTTACGTAAATCACCTGCATTGTATTTTTCAGGTCAGAGACGAGCTGCAGAATGAATTCCAACCCGATGAAGACTCGATACTCGCACACTATCATTATAAGTCACTTCCAAATAGCTGTGCTGTTCATGATTTATAAAAATAATAATTCTTCGTCTAGTCAAATGTTTTTAATTTTTACAAATTTGTGATAGAATTATTTAGGAAATTTGTCGTTTTTTTTATATATTTTTATTCAAACGTAGTTTTTCTTTTTATTATTTTTTTCTCAAAAATTTATGGCTGAAATGACGAAATAGTAAATTTATTATAAGTTGAACGTTAAAAATCGTATATTTTCAAATTCAATGTACTGCCCAAATTTTAATTTTTTATATTTGCTTAAAATGTTTACATGTGATTGAATTGTTGCGATTATAATAAAAATGAATGAAAATGCGAATTGCTCATTGTGTTTTGTGCTAAGAGGCTTACAAATTTCAAGAGTGAAATGAAAAAAAATTAAAATTCAAATGGATTTGATTCGATGAGAGATGAAGCTAGCCCAAACTTTGTTTTGAAATTGCAGATCTTGTAGGAAAATACATTTTTTTAAATTCAATTTTCATCTCTGAAATTAAAAAAAAAAAAAAAAAAACTAATTTTTAGCTCAACGGTGAAAATAAATAAAGACTTGTGTAAATCGCATACTTACGAATAAATTTTTAACTTTGTTACCAGCATCTTTGGCCGTATCAACAACTTCATCTTTAGCATCGTCTACTTTACCTATCGTATCATCTTTTAACTTTTGAGTTTTTCGATAAGCTTCCAACATTTGAACCAAGACTATGGCTGGCCTAATTGTTAAACCCGAATATATATTTTCTTTTAAGCTTTTATCAATTCCTTCCAGAGTTTGACTCGAAGGTACAATATAATACATTGTATCAGCCAACACACCATTTTGACATTTCTGAAATAATCACCAGATTAATGAATAATAAATGGAAGTATAAATTAATATTACATGAAACTTTTTGTGGGTATTTTGTAATGAATAAAAATAAACAATCAACCATTTCAATTCAAACTTACTCTCGTTGTTGTTTGTAATAAGAAAACCACGAAGAGAATTTTGCTTAACATTTCAGCTTATGTTTAGTCAACTTCGTATGAGCTTTGCGAATTGTGTAATTTGAATGCTTTCACTATACATCAGTAATGTTAAATGTTTTATTACTTCGAGTATTACTTTGTATTACTGAAGCGACGTCAGTTGCAGACATTAACTATACGAGTATGACTGAGTAATTTATTATACCTACCTACGTGATGGTAAAAAATGAAATTTTATTAGCCAGATCAATTTTTATAGAAAGATCGTTTAAAAAATTGATAATTGAATGTGGCACTGGCAGGTTATAAGGACAACGATCACATCAATATCTTGTCAATTCTTATTTATTGGAAACGTCTCTTACGAATTTTTGGTCTTCATTTCCTTGACTGAATAATAAATTTGACAGATTTTACAATTTTATTGTGTCAGTTATTCATCAACACGAGTGCTAAAGCTACATTCGTTTATTAAAATAATTGAAATTGTTCGTTCGCAATTTCATATCAATTTTAAAATTTAATCAAGGCTGAAGACGACGATGGAAAAAATACAACCCAACAATACGTGATGAAAATGAAAAAAAAAAATCAAAAATTAACCTAACGATTCCAGTGAATTATACTTTCCAAACCTCCAAACGAAGTGCACAACCGACATCGGCACGTTCCTATTTAATTCACCAGCAGCGCTACCTGCACCTCCGACACACCTGACTGGAAACATGACAACGTAGCTGAATACAACTCAAACCAAAATTACTAAAATTCAGCTAAAAATAGTATTTTTTTGTCAAACTTGAAATAAGTGTCGCAGAGGGGGAGTAAAGCAAAACGTGCATTATAGACACCTGTCTAATTTGTGTTTTGTATAGCTAAAAGTACGCCGATAAGTGTTTGTTGTGTTTGACTCGGGTTGAAAATTTCATTAGAATAACTAGTTCGTAATCATGTTTCGTGAAGATAATTGTCAAGCTATGAAATTTTTATTCGAAGAAGATCGAGAAAACATATTAAACGCTTTGGGATTATTCGAAAAGAAAAAGGTGAGTAAAAAATGGCACATAAAATTATTACTCGATTGTATAATTATGTGAAATATACCTATTGTAGAAATTTAACGACGACACCAAAGTAACGTCGTACCATTACTGATAAGTAATTAACAAGACTGGTGTACTACGAAAAGTAGTACTATTTGTACAGTTGTAAGTGTGAATATACCTAGATCATTTATTATCGAAACTGTTTTCAAATCGAGTGATATTGCAATTTGTAATTAATAATGTCTTTAACTGTAAAGTTTCTGGTATCAACGAAGGTAATCGAGGAAACTTTTTCAACCGGCTGTATTAAAATTGAATACATACCTTTTAAACTAGTGCCACTTTGTCTTGGTGTTATCAATCACACGCTGATAAAATATTCCGAGTTATATGTAATAGTGTTTGAACACATATAAACTCTAAGAAACGAGCGTAGAAACCGAAGAATCCTTATCTAATTTCTGTTCAACGATGTTTGATATTTTGATTACTAGAGTGTATTTTGATTGTTATTGCAAGTTTATCTCGTATTACTCGAGACAGCAAATCTTATAATTTTGTGGTAATTTCTTATGCTACGTAGACTATGCGTAGTGCTTACTTTTAAATACCGGCTATGAGCGTCATGCTGCGGTAAATATGTACGTACTTTCATTTCTGCTCGAATGAATATTTGGTTTTTACAAAAACATAGGCTTAAAACTAAACCTGAGTATCTACCTAAGTTATACCGAAATCGAAAAATTTGATTGAAACATCTCATGTTGGGATCATTTTTGAGAATAGATGTTTAGAATTATCCAACAAACACTACCTAACGTTGATAACATCCCGAGGTCAGTTCTTGAAAATAATGCTCAAATGCCTAAATTGAAATTAGTGGATTGGTCCGATTGGTGGCTGTTATTTTGTCAATTCAATCACGAGAGCCGTTTCTGAAATAATTTTCATTGTTTACGTGCAGTAAAGTATGCTTCCGTATAAATGGAATATTTGAATACATGACTTTGAGTTTGAGTAAATGGCTTTTCCTTCAGTTAGGTACATGTTGAACTTGAAATTTAATCATTTACCTAGTTACGCAAAAATTGTTAAATTCTGACAAAGCACCAAAGAAGGCTAAGTTATAATAAAAACAGTGAGAATTTAAATTGATTTAATATTTTCTAATAGGTATTTAGGTACACCAGGGGTTCTTTAAGATCGAAACCTTGTTAGGCCGGTTTTGATTTCTCAGTACCTAATTAGAATCGCCATTTATTTAAAAAAAAAAAAAAAAAAAAAAAATCCCCGGGGGCATTCTTTTAAAAATTCCGAAAAAACGCGGAA
>FIZV01059474.1:0-18066 GCA_900050545.1 Trionymus perrisii | reverse complement strand
TTGGCATTTAAATTAGAATAAATTTTAGAAAAGTAAGTATATATTTTTATTTTATCATACAAAAATATAATATAATAGATATACTAATTTTAAATCGATAATTCACTTTACATTTTATGACAGACAAATGGGATCTAAGTTGAAGCACTAGCACTGTTCAACGGTTTTAATAATAAATTGTCAATGTTTTATGAAAAGGAATACATTCCAAGTATTTCGCTCGGTTTCTTCGATACGTCCATAAATATTGATCTACTAAAATGGAATTACATTTATTAGTTTTATTGTTTTCTTTAAGCTTTTGTTGAACGAAATCGTTTATTTGAGCTACTGCCACAATTGAAGTTGCTCTGATTTCTACTTCGTCTTTTGAACCGTTTTCTAATACCGTGCCTGAAAAATGAAATAAATTTTAAAATAATTAAATTAAAAAAGATGGTCTCGGAGATTCAAATTACCGTCGATTAGTTTAACTAAAAGTTCGTCGGGATATTGAAGTACACCAAAATAACACAGGACTTGCGGTACTCTGAAAACAAATTACGAATTAATTAATTTAAAGAAAAATAGTTCCTTGCATTATTTCAATCTGTTGAGAATAAAATTGAATGTGATCAGTTTTTTAATGATATAAACAACGAGTAATTACCTATAATCAGCAAACATAGTTATAGTATCAATATCTGTAAACGTTCCTAAATCTTTGCCTTCGAAACATGACCATATATCACCGATCAATATCTGGGCTCTTTTATACAAATAAACTGCAAAAGAACAGATGTTAACTTTAATATAATTAATTTCGTAATTAACAACAAATATTTTATTACCGGTAAAGTTTTTATAAATAGCTTCGTCTCTATAATGAGGGAACTCGGAAACAATAATATCTAATAGCTTCTGCGCCGACTGATCACAGTCCCGGATACAATTAGCAAAGGAACCTTCAATCAAAATGATAAATTAGTTGTGAAAACTAAAAATTTCAGTAATATCTAAAGTAAGAGAAAAATTACCCGAAAATTTTTCTAATAAAACTTTGGCGGATTCGCGAAGGCAGTCGTACCTTTCGCTCATCAAAGATAACTCGACGTCATCGTCTCCTCTAAGAATATGTTTCAATTTTTCATAACTAAGATTACCATAGATTTCGGGATCGGTCATATCGATACCATCCTGCAACATTAAACGGAATTAAAAATATACCCGGAGAAAAAGTTTAACAAACTGTAAGAAGATTACCTCTATGGCACGATTAACAGCAGCACATAAACCGAAATATCCCGTATACGTGTCTCCATTCCATGTAACTCGCCACTGACTTTTATTAGTAGACCAGAAACAAAAGTTTAACGAATCGACGAGGAATATCCAATTGATAGATTTTTCATTTTTTTCTTTAGGGTGGACAGGAGCTGAGTGGAAAATTTCGATGGTTAGTTTTTTATCGATGACTTCTTGATAGATCTGGGAAAATAAATTGAATAATATAGCTTATAGAATAGTGGAAGTTTCTCCGAAACACGTACCTTGTTTGCTAATTCTTTAACACAGGCAAGATCAATTTTTATGTCTGCCTCTTTGGCCACCAGTTCGCAACTTTGTAAAACTTTGGACATCTTGTAGAACGGTGCTACATTCAATGCTGCATATTTTAGTCGTGGCGAACTGTTCTTGAGTTGGAAAACTAACTAACACTCGAACTGATAAGATACTCTAATCTCAAATAGAGATACTTAATTATAACGTTCTCGATTGAATTTATCTATAAGAACACAATAAAGATAAATGCTGTCAATGAAAAAGCATGTACTTCATATAGCACCAATTTCGTTCAACTTATGAGTACGTCTAGTTCTTATAACGAAATGCAAATTTTAAATAAAATTTTTCAATTGATTTTTTAGAAACGAAAACACGAAAAAAATTTCGAAATAAAAAAATGTTATCAAAAAATTGATTATTTTTTGTTTTGTTTACAACTTGACATACATAGGAAAAATCATCAAATTCAAAAAGACGTTAACCAATCAGTGCTGAACTTTTTTACCTACCGAAGTTACCTATTTATTTTTCATTGGTTAATTCAGTATGCAAGAATCACTCCTACAAAACTGTTTGGTAAATTTATGGTAATTACCGTACAGATTACAGAATGAATATTTTATCAAACACGTGCTTTTTTCTAGCTTTTTGCTGCTGTTCGTTTTAATTGTTCTCGTTAGTGAAATTTGCACATTTAATTGCTAATAATGTGAACATTGAAGTGATTTAGTTGTTAAAAATGTGATCAAATGAAAGTTCTATTCGCTTTTCACTTGTGAACTCGTTTTAAGTATATTTCGCGGTTCAAAACTATCTCCAATCTTCCAAAAATTTTCAGAATCTTCTCACACGTAAACTCACCATGAAACCTAAGCAATTCTCCAAAAAACTCAGCAAAAGCCAGATACCGGCCAAGGAGCCGAAGAAACGTATCAAAAAATCTAATGAAAAAGTACCTGGCAAAAAACTGGAGAAAAAGAGCGAAAAAACAATTGGTAAAAAGTTGGAGAAAATTGATCCGGAATTATTCGAGTATCTGAAACAAAATGACAGAAAACTTCTCGACTGCGAAGAAACTGATCTAGAATCAGAATCAGGTGAATCTGAGAATGAACGAGGTTCCGACGATGAAATTGGTTCTGATGACGAGTTACAAGCTGTGAAATCAGATTCGGACGATGACGGTTCTAGTGTAGATGTGGGTGAAGATGAAGATGATGAAGAATCAGACGACGCTTCTGAGTCTTCCGACGATGAAAAAGTCCACAAGCCTCCTGAATCTTTAGAAGTGAGATTTTTAAACACCGAATGTATCTTATTAATGTTAAATTCTGACGCATAAATAAATTCTATGTTATTTAAGGTTGCCAGCGATGAAAGTGATTTTGAAAAAGATGACGATGATGATGAGCAAACTATTTCAAAACAATCCGGAAAAATTACAATAAGTATGGTCGATGCTTGGGAGAATGAACTGCAAAGTAACAAGTAAGAACTATTATTACCGCAGTTATTTGCTCTTTAATGGTATAATTGTCTATAATTATAACGTATAAAAATGTTTCTTGATTTTTAGACGAAGCATGAAATCACTTTCTACCGTTGTGAGAGCTTTTCACGCATGTTTGATCAGAATATCTGGTGATTCTGATGCTAAACCCCAAGCTGGCTTTAGAGTAGACGGAAGTGCTGGTAAATTAAACTAATTGATAATACGTGCATATTTGTTTTGTTTCATTCGTAATATATTTTGCTGTATCTGTTCAGTTTTTAATGCTGTGCTTCGATTATGCGTTACGGAAGTGTATCCTTTTATAAACAAAATTTTAAATTTGCCACCAACGTCACTGACGAAAAAAGTGATCCTGAAATCGAAGAAGTGGTCTCAAGCCAAGAATACCATTAGAAATTACATCGTTGACCTCATCAAAGTATTTTTTTCTTATATTATTGCCATTTAAAAAAAAAAAAACAATTTTTAAACCAGCATTTTTCGATGTTTTAGATGATCAAGAATATTAGCTCCGAAGACGTTGAACGAGTTTTACTTAAGCATTTTCATCAACTAACACCTTTCGCTTCGTGTTTACCTACAGTCGCGAAACCTATTCTAAGACAACTAATTTCCGTTTGGGGAACTCATGCCGATGACACAGTTCGTGTTATTGCCTTCCTTTGTATTTTACGTTTCGCTACAACTGACTTGGATACTAATCTTCATGCTGTCTTAAAAGTAAGCTTCAATTTTGAACATTTGTTTGAGAGCTTCTCGTTATTTTGTCTATGTAGTATGTACTACTCATTTATTCATTTTTACAGAAAATGTATTTCAGTTACGTCTCAAATAGTAAATTTATTTCACAAAATTCCATACCCACTGTGAATTTCATGAGGAAATCGCTAACCGAGATGTTCTGTTTGAATGATTCTATTTCATATAATCACGCTTTCTTGTACATTCGTCAATTAGCTATTCACTTACGTTCTGCAGTCATCACGAAGAAAAACGTTTGTATTTTCTACTAAACTCGAACTATCTTCGGTGTTAAAAATTTTTACTACTATTTCTGCTGTTTTACAGGAAAGCATTCAAGCCGTATATTGTTGGCAGTTTATTGCTTCTCTACAATTATGGGTAGATGTGTTATGTAGAATGCACGATAAATCTCAACTAAATGCTCTAATTTATCCTGTTGTCCAGGTGCTGAGATTAGATTTGTATTCATTATGCAAAAAAATACTCGCTATTCTTTATTAACGCCGCCGATTCATTTTTACAGATTATTATCGGTTGCATTAAATTAATCCCTACAGCTCAGTATTTCCCCTTAAGATTTCATTGTATCAGAATGCTGAACAAATTGAGTAAAGATACCGGTCTATTTATTCCAACGTTACCATTTGTCGTAGAGGTATCATCGTATTAATTTGAAAATTAATCCTAAAAATCTGTTTTTTAATTCGTCTTCTATTTTATAGATATTTTCTTCCGCCAACATTGGTTCTCAGCATAAAAAAATGTCGATGAAACCGATGGATTTTACGTATATTTTAAGGCTGTCCAAAGCTCAAATGCAAGAAAATGCTTTCAAAGATGCTGTCATCGAAAACATCTACGATGTCGTGTTAGAATACGTAGCTGCCGAAAGTCATCGTATTAGCTTTCCTGAGACGGTGCTCTTGCTGCAAATTCAAGTAATTTCGATTATTTCTTCGCGTATTAATTTTTTACGATTTGATTTCATTGCGTTAACGATGATGTGATTTCTTTTATAGACGAAACAATTTTTAAAAGATTGTAAAAATATGAATTATTCCCGTAAAATAAAACCCCTTCTTGAAAAAATTGACGAAACTTGCAAAATGATCAATGCAGAAAGGAGCAAATGTGGCATTGCTTTATCTGACGAAAAAAGCATGACAGCTTGGGAAAGTAATATGAAGTTGAAAACGAATTCGTTGACGGAATTCCATAAAACATGGGTTAAGGTTAACGAGCAGAAGATTAAACAGAAGCAGATCGATAAAATTAATGTAAATCGATATCAAATCTTTGTTATGTATTTTTAGAGCCCTTTTCTAAATAATTTTATACCTGTTTAGCTCGACGATTACGAATTACCAGTTCTGACTAAATTACCTGGCAAAACAAAAGAGCAGAAGAAAAAATCCATTAAAGAAAATGGACGTATGGAATTATTCAGTAGTGACGAAGACGACGACGATAATGATGATATTAAATTCGATATGAATGGCGTAAGCGAAGAGGAGCAAGAAGAAGAACAACCGAAAAAGTATAATTTGATATTAATCTAGAATCTCTATTAATATTTTGCATTTTTTGTTAGATCTATTTTTACATGAATTAATTACTTCTTTTAGATCTAATAAAAATAGACGGAAGCCTAATAAAGTTGAAAAACGAAAATCAAAAGGTAAGGAAAGTGGTGCGAGTGTAAAGAAAAAAGCGAAACGAGAACAGACCGCGACCGAATCTGAAGCTGTCGGAGATGCAGGCGACATCGTCGAAGATTTAGATTTATCGAACTTCTAACATTTATATTATTTACGAAAATATAAAAATTGTTGTTTCCAAAATAAGATATCGTTGTATTTGTACTCGTATTTTTTAAAGATGTACATCGTAATCGATTCGATCATTTTGTCATTTAGGATTACGACCTCCATCAAATCGCGAAATTATTAATTCGCTTAGTTAACAAAAATCGACGGTTAGGATAACGACCAGCGTGTTGTGGATGTTTTGATTGTTGATTGGGTAGTTCAACGCGTGCGTCGTTCGCTCCACAAAGGTCGTATTTACGTACGACATGCCGTCGGAGATAACAGTTGGTGGTTGTTGTATCGATTACCGTCGCCACAATAATTACCAGTATCATTTTCAGGCATGATTATTAAAATTGCAAACTACTTGGCATACGCATCGTATCGTAATGACTAATTGGGCTTGATTCCCGTATAACAAATGTATCCTTATGTGGAGTTTATTCGGTGTGTAAATGTAGCGATATTATCTACATCGTGTTGAGATGTTCGTTAATCATATGACCATTGCATTTTGATATGGATCTCGAATCAGTTTTAAAAGCTACCGTTTTGGAAGCTCTTCTAGGTGAGTAGAGTGTTACTACGATCAAGTGGTCGGTAGCATATCGAGATAAATGATTACAAATATGATTTCTAGAGAAAGCAACATGTGCACAAAACAAACATCCCAACTTGGACGCTATCGGAGCTTTCAGTAGGGTTATTCTACAAGAACCGGAAACCGTTTCAACTGCTGTGAAAATGATCCTATACAAAATGCAATCTACCGTAGAATGGGAGGCTTTTCAAGCAATTATTGTAAGCAGTGGAAATTTGACAATTCCAAGGTATAAATTATTTATAAAACGACATTTTCAGTTGCTGGAATCGTGTATGGAAAACGGTAGCTCGTTATTTTTAGGAGAAGTAGGAAAGTTTCGATTCTTGAACGAACTCATCAAATTAGTCTCACCCAAGTATCTAGGTAACACGACTTCGACTTTGATAAAGAATAAAATTATCGATCTGCTCAAGCTGTGGTGCATCAAGTATCCACACGAGACTAAAATAAAAGAAGCATTTGATATGTTGAAGAGACAAGGAGTGTTGGTGGTAAGTTTTGAACCCATTTTAGTCTCCTTTATCTGCAGTTTAAATTATCGTGAAATCATCATTTTAGAAAACATCAACCGAATTAGAAAATGGTCTGTTTTCATCACCCGCTGCTCTGATGAGTTATCCACGCGCTGAGACATTTGAAGATGACGAGAAATCCAAAACATTACAGAAATTGCTCAGAAGTAACAAACCTAGCGACTTGAAAGCTGCTAATCATTTAATAAAAGCTATGGTTAAAGAGGTAATAATATACCTATCAACAAACTTATCACGATTTTTAAAAAACACCATTTTCATATTGGAATGCTGATTTTCAGAAAGAGGATAAAGAAGATATGAGATTAATAGCCAATAACGCCAAACTTTTATCCGAAATGCTGAATAATATCACAGCTGATTCCTCTCCTCAAGATATCGAGCTAATCAAAGAGTTAAAAGAAACTTGTATCAATATGAAGCCTACATTGTCGTATCTAATATCTTGTTACAGTAAAACGACGAGAGACTCGGGTACCTATTTAGTGCTTGTAACATTATCAACATGTTCAATTCCAAATGTAGGTACGACATTGTAATAACCTTCACGTGTTTTTCTTTTAGTCGAGTTAATCGAGCTAAATGATTTAATGAATGACACTTTGCAACTGTACAACGATAAAATGAGTTTATTCAATAAGCCGTCGAGCAGTCAAGCTCCTCGTAAAATTCAAACGTCTACTAGTCCGCCAACCCTACTGGACTTCGGTTCACCGATCGAGAGTAGTGTTCCAGCTATTTCACCATCTCCATCACGAGGCCCGCAGAACAGCGTTTCTGAAAAAGAAACATCCAAAAGTACGGCGGATACTTTGGAAGAAATTTTTAATCAAACCGTTTGGAAGTTGGATAATTTTTCAGTTAAAAAATCAGATGAGCAAGGTGGATATGGTAGATTTTTGTTTACGCTTCGGTGTTCTGATTTGATTCGTAATATTTTCAATCATTATAGTAGAATCTGGAGAAAGCAGTGTTACAAATCCAACCAAATTATTTCAAGATCTTAATGCTCTTGGAAAGTCATATCTGGAAACCAATTCTTCTTCTATTAATTCTGAAACGCCTCAGTAATGATTCATTTTTTAAATTAGATTCCTACCAAACTTATTCTCTTTTAGCTGTTTTCATTACCTAGCTATTTTTATAGTGGAGAAATGGGATCTTCGTCGAATAATGTATCAGAAACGTACGCGAATGGTAAAATAAATGATGAAGAAGGTTCTTCGAATAACGATGATAAATTATTAGCCGATGAAGATTTAGCTGTGGATCCAAATTGCCATTTAAACAATAATACTTCTTCAACTGACTGGAATGTGTCAGTCAATGAAGCGAAAGAAGACGTGTCACCGTTGGAACGGAACCTCAGCGTTAATCATAGTTTAACTGTTGAACCATTGCAAGATATTTCTGTTTCTTTGGTCGAGATTAAAACTGGTATGTTGTAGTATACCTGTTTATCCTATATCTACCTGAGTTTTTTCTTGTTTGGTTTAAAAATACAAATTCGATCGATTTGATACTTTTCAGGGAGTAATGAAAAGCAAACAGTGATGTTAGATCGCGATGGTATAAACGTTTATATCCAGTTGACAGACAATAAACCTAGAGAAGATGTATCCGTATTTTTAGTCATGTGCAATAGTCAACGCACAGAAGCTATAACTAAATTTTTATTTCAGCCTGTCATTCCAAAGGTAGACACAATTTTTTTTCTTAAATAAGAATATTTTCTCGTCATTAATAGTGTTTTAATTTCCAATTCGAGTAGGATTGCCGATTAAAATTACAACCTCCTACGAAGTGCGAGCTTCCCGCCTATAATCCATACCTTCCTGCCGAAACTATCGTACAAATAATGTTGATAGCAGCGCCAAACAAAGTAGGTCTAAATGAGCACTCGACAATAATTATTGTGTAGTTTCATCTCTTACCCATGCTTTTATTTTGTATAGGATTTTATCTCACTTAAATTTGTGGTCAGTTATAATCTGAAGGATGAAATGGTAACTGAAATGGGCGACGTAGAAGCATTACCTTTAAAGCAATCGTATTTGTGAATTTTTGGACGATTTTTTTTCAATATATTGAATGGAGCTTCTGAAAAAGTAACTACCTACCTACATAAATGTACCTAAAAAACAACAACGAACTGTTCAACTTGACGAAGTTCTACAACTGCTAGCTGCAGAATGTGTCTAATCGTCAACTTTACTGAAGATTTGTTACCTTACCTTCTTAAGTTCTTACTTATTTTTATACTTTCTTCCAAAATTGAATGTAACAACTTTATTACAATAGGTATTGAATCGCATCTGTCACATTTTCATCATTACAGATTATTTTTATCGCGCTTTTCATCTGCTTACCTAAGTATATGTAATTTTATCGTCACTTTGATTTTTCCTGTTAATCGTGAATATTGTGATGATTTACGTCCTTTAGTAAATCGTAAATGTTCGAATGTATTCGAATGACTATTTATTTCTTGCGTTGGAAGTGAGGTTTCCAATGAAATTTCGGTAGTGTTTTTCTGCTCTCATTGAACTTGAAATTGAATATAGACTTGACGTGGAATTTTACGTCGATATGAATAATGAATTTAGTCTTCATTTATTGATTTTATTCATTTATCCGTTATCGAATGCGTTCGAGTACGAGTAAGTTGAAATATGTAGTTGATAATATATTTTTAAGTAGGTTGATGAAAATTCTTTCAACAAAAAAAAAAACGGTTTCGGTTGTTACGGCAACGGCTTACGGTTGGTTTCGAAAAACCAAAAGCTTATTATTTTGCGTTTTCTCTTTTTAAACATTATTTTGTTTTTTTTCGGTTTTGTCGATGGGTTTTGTTTAAAATGATCAGTTTTTCCGGTTTCGGTTCAGTTTGGGGTGTTGCAGTTTGGTTCGATTTCCCATCCGGCTGATCGTGATCCCTGATCCGGTCATCCCTATCTTGATTGGTGAATTGAATAATTATTTCAAATTTGAATTTTGAATTTCAACTGCGTTGTTGAAATACCTTATCGACTAGTTTTAATTTGAAACTCAAATCTATTTTATTTGCTTCATTTGCGAATTATTATTAGATACAAAATAATATACAATCTTGCCTGCATAAATTCTGTATCATCACCGTGCAAGAATAAGTACCTGTGCTCCAATATGTTCCAGAATGTTGTTCATTGTTCTACGACTCTACGTTCTGTGGGTTCTGTGTAAATTTTTTAATCTCTGTATAAAATAATATAAATATACCATTAAAATTGATTTGAAAACATAACTACGTCCAAATTTCGTCAAGTTGTTCAAATAATCTCTTTACAAACGTGTTGTGCTTTAAATTTAAAAGCGTGAACTCGCCGTTTTGTTTTTGAGTTTCATAAACATTGTGTAAATTTGTAAAGCCTAAATATGTCGGAAAGTCATTTCGATGAATACGAACATTACAATTTCGATCAAGATAAGCAAATGTTTTGCGGAAAAAGTGGCAAACAACGTTCAAAGAAAGAAGCCAGCCAAAACACCAATCATCCAGATCCCAGTGGACACTCCAGAAAAATAGTCCAAAAAATGCAAAATACTGAGAAAAACAAGAAGGAAGATACAGTAAAAGGACCAGTTTCCAAGAAAGAATGATTCAAGTATTTTCTCGATGGATTTTCCTCTTATTTTTAAGTTTATTTCGTTGTGTACGTATTGAGTGGGCGGTTGTGGTGCCTATTAAATATCATAATCGCCAGTGATATTAATTAGACATATTTGTACATAATGTTGTTTATTTCGTAATATCGTTCGTTGATAGCAAAACGTACACCAGTTTTCGAATCGATTCATTTTTATCAATCGCGTTGTATTTAAATTGTTATTACTACGTATTATTTATGACGTGTTCATACTTTTGTAGAAATGATCGCATTATAATTAAATTACATTATGTTCCGATCATTCTGTACTTTTTTTCATCAAATTCATGCAATCCCAAGCTTGCTTCATGGCTCGCTCTGGCTTGGTCGAAATTAGGATAGGAAATTTTATCTCTTCCGAAAAAGAAAACAAAGAACTTAATTAAAATTCCTGATACGGTCACACTGTTATTTACGTGCTTTCAAAAATAAACATACGTTGTTTCTGATTGATAAACAAAATTTCATTTCAAGGTTTCAACGCTCTAAAGAAATCTCGCTGACTCTGAATTTTTGAATTAAGAATAATTATTTCCAGTCCATGAAGGGTATTTGCTGTAAGTGTATTAAAGTAAGGTGAAAGTTCACGCGGTTAAGTATTTACGAACAACAGTATAATTTTAATTTTCAGAAATCCGGAAATGGATGATGCGACCATTGAAAAAATAAAGCAAAGGTTAGGAACTAAAACTCTAGAAGCTACCGGAAGAAAAGCTTCGGGATGTATTAACCAAGGTGAAGCCTTCAAAACGGACAATGGCCTTGTATTTATAAAATCGAGTAATGCGCCTGTGGTACTGATATTGAAATAATTATTATGTAAATGAAATTTTCATTTGTTTACGGTAGCTTTTTCATCATGTTCTCCCCTTTTATGCTTAGGCAAAAGTGTTATTCGAAGCCGAATTCTCATCTCTGAAGACTATCGAACAAACTAATACTGTTCGAGTACCCCATCCTCTATCGATTGTTGAAGGATCAGATAATACGTTTTATTGCATTCTGGAATATCTTAATTTACGTAATACAGCCATTTATCAGAAAGAATTAGGTGAAAAATTGGCTGATTTACATTTGTATAATGAAAAAATTGCTAAAAAACGTGGACCAGTTAAATATGTGAAACAATTCGGGTTTCCTGAGACTACTTGTGTTGGCATGTTACCTTTGGATAATACTTGGCATGATGATTGGCCGGTAATTTTTTTACGTTTAGAAAATCTCGCTTCAACAAATTTATATACTTAATAATTGCTATTCCATGTGCACAGACGTTTTATTCGAGAAGACTTCAAATTCCGATAGATTTAATTGTAAAAGAGGTATCTATTTCTAAATTTTATTTACCATCTTTGAAGAAGTATCTAATATCAGGTATTAATTTTGAGTCTATTAACTCATAGAAAGGTAACAAAGAAGTCTTACCCCTGTGGGATGAATTACGTCCATTGATTCCAAAATTTTTTGAAAATATTACCATTAAACCATGTCTTCTTCATGGCGATTTATGGGGAGGTAATTTTGGAGAAATTGAAACAGAACCAGGTAACTAGAAAATTATAATTAACATTTAAAGCAATTCTTAATTTGAAACTTTATCGTTTTTTTGTTTTTTTTTTTTTAGTAATTTTTGACCCCGGCTGCTTATATGGACATCATGAATTTGATCTTGCAGAAACTACTCTTTTTGGAGGTTTTACTAAAAGTTTTTATGATGCTTACCATAGGCTAATACCTAAAGCTGAGGGTTATCACGCTCGAGAAAAACTGTACCAATTATTTCATTTATTAAATCACTGGTACGTCAACAAAAATTTGTTAAGTAAATCTAAAAAAAAAGCTCTACTGAATCAAGTTTAAATTACAGGCATCACTTCGGTGGAGGATATAAAGATCAAAGTTTAAACATGATGAGAAGTTTAATCAAGACGAAATTTCCATTAACAAAAAAATCTCTATAAGAAATACAATGCAAGCAATTTATAATATAAAGCAAATAAAACTCGTTGAAAATCACAAAACTTATATATTCTTTTTGAAATACATCTACCTATTATTGATAACCTAATGCTCGTATTTTATATGAAGCTTAGGAGCAATATTTATCTTACAAATATAAAACAATGAAACTGCAAGAATTATGACTAAAATTACACGTCAGAGTAAACTCCTTTCGGTAGAGGATTGCCCTGTTTATCGGTAATATAACCATTCTTGGTGAAATTATAGTATGGATGGAACATCACTGATCTTTCACCATCGCCCCATGGGAAAGGCTATAACAAAGATTAAATAAAATTATTTACTACCTACCTTCGATTCGTATACAAAAGGGATGAAATCAGACTTACTCTGGCTTGAGCATTCAACCAGTCGTGTTTCGGCCATGGCACACGATCTCTATGTACAACGTAGTGTTGATATTCTTTATACCATAAGTATGCGCTTCCGAAGGGGATAGCGACGAAGGATAAAAAGTACATTAAGGGTTTCAGAGGTTTAATGTGATGTTCCGCTACAAAAAAGATTCAAGACAATATTTAGTATAGTCATGATGGTCGTATCTAAGGAATCACTTTGAAAATGATTATACTTACGAAGGAAATCACTCAATTGTTTGCATGGATCCAAAGGAACATCGCGTAAAGTTTTTGACGTATGGAATTTTCGTGATACTTGTTTTAATACAGACATTTTCGAAATTTTAGTCATTCTCAAATTCGTAATGGTATATCATTGAATTTTCGATACTCCACAGTGAAGGATAAAAAAAAGTCAGTATGATTTCACAGAAAAACAGAGCCTTCGAGATAAAAAATTTATCGTCTGATCTGATTGATCCATTTCTTATGACGTCATCATGGACGATTTTTTTATTGGTTATTTTTCGTCCAATAGGAATTCTGTTACCTAATTGTGAAACTTTTTGATAAGAACTTCAACAAAAAATAATTTTAAATTTTTTGGAACATCAGAAATGAACTTTGAGTGATTCTAGTCAATTAAAATATTAATTAGATGGGTAATAATTCTTGCTCGTTGAATTCGAGAAGTTGTAATTATTCAATTAAGTTTAAAGATGCCAACGAAAATTTAACATTTTACGTAAGTATTCGAGATAATTATGTTCCGTTGCACTTATCAGCTATCTATCAGCATACTTTAGCAAATATCCATTTATATCATTAATATTTCTCTTCGGGTCGTAGCTAACTTATTTTCAGTCGTTTACGGAGAGTATTTTTACACCTTTTTACAACTTTCCGTTGATCCAAGTACAACCGCCAAAATTCATCAAGTGGCGTAAAACTTCCAAGTCGAAGTAAGTACTATCTTACATATAATTATTTTGATGTTGGACATCAGCTATACTTGATATGATTGATGATTTTACCATTCTTCGTCTTTTTCTTCTAGAGAAACACACACATCGAAGGATTATTCAGAATCTAAGGCTGCATACCCTGTGCCAGTCATCGAATATCTTTTCCTACCGGAATTCAAGAATCGAAAACACACTTCTGTACCAAATTTCGAGGTATTTGCGTCAGTATTACTCTATTGTACTGATAGAACAGCGTGTAATATTATTGTTTTCTAGACCACCCAATTAATCGCAAAAGGAGCTTTCGGTAAAGTATATAAAGTAAAAGATGGCAGTTCGCAAAACATCTACGCTATGAAAATCTTACAGAAGTCACAAGTGAGTTTGAATCATTAGCAAATGGATATTTATTAGTTTGAAATCAATCCTACTTCGATTTCATTTGAAATCCAGATAATCGAAGAAAACGCCATAGATCAAGTCAAAGATGAAATTAGCATTCAAAAAATGTGTGGCCATCATCAGTTCATCGTTAAATGTTTATTCGCGTGGCAAACTCGTACCCAGTTATTCATCGGTGGGTGTTTACTATCGCACAAAACATTTCTTATATTTTTATGTTTAATTTCGTCGTCATTTTGCAGTCAGTGACTACCAATCGGGTGGAGAGCTGTTGGATATTCTTCGGTATGGTCCGTTACCGGATAAGATAACTCGGATATATGCAGCTGAGCTCGCTCTAGCTATTGGTGAGCATATTAATAAATTAACTAGCGATCGTTATTGTGCACTTATGTGCTTACTTATTTGCTATTGATGTACTATTTTACTCATCAATGCTATTATGTGTCGTTTAGATTATTTACATCATGCTGGAGTCATATATCGTGATTTAAAACCAGAAAATATTTTGTTAGATGAAAATGGTCATATTTGTTTGACTGATTTTGGACTATCGAAGTGGCTCAAGTTGGGATCTAGAACGAATACTATTTGTGGCACTGTCAATTATATAGGTTCGTTTCAAAATATCAAATTTATTCTCTGGATTTTTTTCTGGAACATTTTAAAACAATCTATTGCAATTCAGAACAATAATCCCGTGATGAAAATTTTTCAAAAACAATTTTTTTGTACTTCTATACCGTTGTTTTAATGAATTAAGTTGATCTATTTTTTCGTATATTGCAACGTTATTAAATGTTATTCATTTCCACAGCTCCTGAAATTTTGCGAAATGAATTTTACACCCATGCCGTTGATTGGTGGTCATTAGGAGTTGTCATATGTCGTCTGCTTACGAATGAGGTAAGAATAATGCTAAAATTTTAATACTTTTATTTTTTAAAAAGAAATCATACGAAAAAAATAGAAAGAAATACACATTAAACAAGACAAATAAATAAGGAGAATTAAAATAAAAATTAAATTAACCGCGTAACCTAAAAAAAAAAAAAAGTATTCATTAAAACGTAAGCAAAACAATCCTACGATATATCACACGTAAATACACTACGAAATTTGATACGAAAAAAAAAAGAAAAAAACTCAAGAGAGAACTCTTTTACAAACAAATAATTACTAATAGTGAGAAAGGGGTAAAATAAATTAAAAAAATAAATAAAAATCAAAATGAGATTTAAGCCCTCGATTTTACACACATTTTAAGCTTAAAAACAAAGCGCACACCTTAATAGGGAATGTTATAATTGTAATCCATGCCATAGAACGGAAAACTTTGATAGAAACAAACACGAAATCACAATTATTAATTAATAAATAATATTTACAAATAAAAGTTTCATTTGATGCGGAGCATTCCGTGTACTTTAATCGGGACGGACATTGGAAATTTTTTAAAACTATATTAAATGGTGTTTTCGAATAGACTACTTCTATAGATATTGAGCTTTCTCTGCAACCGATAAAGTAACGCGAAGAAAAAGTAAGACAAAAATAAATAGAAAAAAAAAAATTCGCTACAGTTTGGGGAAAAAAATAGTCGTCCTTCCCAATCCCAACGAAGCAGAAGCGTTCTACGCTCTCAAAGTGCCTCCTTGCTTCCTCGTCGGCTGTAAGTACCTACGACGGCGTCAAAATCGAGTAAATTAATCGATAAACGAAGCTCGTAGTGTGACTCGAGCTTCGTTCGTCAACCAATTTGACCAACTTACAAAGACCCTGAGGTTTATACTCTTAATTCTGATACTTTATCGGTGAGCCTGTCCTAGACGCCACTTTATATTTTTCGGCGACCAGTTGAATATTGAAGAAGGACTAAAATCTAGGATATTTCTGCGCGGAGGATACGACTTGAATCTTATTGGCTGATTTATTCGGGTTTATCGGTGGAGTCTTTACCAGATCCCTCTTTGGCTTTGGCGTTACTCTTCTTGGGCGAAGTTTCGGTGGGTTTCTTTCCATCTTTATCTTTTCCGGCGGCTTCGCGTTTAATTACGTCGCGTTCTGGTTCAGCGGCGGCAACAGCAGCGGTGGCTTTTTCTGGAGCTTGCGAGATGGCAGCAGCGGATGGTTTGGCTGTTTCGGTGGCGGCGGCTGCTGCAGCTGGAGTCGTTTCTGGGCGCTTAATTTCTTCCTTCTTTTCTTCTTTCTTTTCTTCTTTCTTTTCTTCCGAAGCTTTAGTTGGTTCTGGTTCAGATTTAATTTCTTCAGATTTCTTTTGTTCGGCGGATACTTCGGCTGAAGAGTCGTTCTTCATTTGTTCTTTCGATTCCGACGAGTCGGTTTTTTCTTCGCTAGACTCGGCCGTTGGTTTTTTCGATGCTTCGGTGGGAGAGGCGGCAGCAGCGGCGGCGGCAGGGGCGGCAGCAGCTTGAGTGGTGGGTTTTTCTTCAACTTTGGCCGGTTCGACTTTTTCTGCTGGTTTGGTTTCTTTGGTTTCTTGCATTTTTTCAGATTTCACGTCGTCTTTGGCGTCCGTTTTGACTTCGTTTTGAACTGGCTTGGGTTCGTCGACAGAAACAGCGTTGACTTGGTTGTTGGATTCTTTGGGTTGTTCGGAGCTTACTTGTTCGATTTTATTTTCCGATTTTTCCGAAGCTTCCGGTACCGCTTCGGTTTTAATTGGTTCGGCCTTGGCGGCTTCGACGATCGCGTTGGAGCTCTGTTCGGATACACGGTTTGTCTGGTCTTCCGAAGAAATAGCCGAATTTTGCAGAGATTGTTTGGACGAATCCAGAGGTGCAGCTTCTTCGGCTAGTGGAGCTGCAGCAGCAGCAGGTTCGCTGGCTACAATTGGAGATGAAGCCGGAACTGCTGGCGCTGCTGGAGATGCAGCTGGTGCTGGAGCTGGTTCTGCGGCCGCTGTTTTGTTAATTGCTTCGGCTGCGGGTTTTTCTTCTTGAATGGCTGCAGCTGGAGTGCTTTGGGGGTCTTGTTTTTGGTCAGCCAATGGAGTAGATTCGGCCGGAGCGGAAGTACTGACGTTGACTGGTTCCGGTTCGCCGATTGGTAAGCAGGTTGCTTCGTATAAGATGCATAATGCGAGAAGAAGGCCGATGAAGGATTTCATTCTAAAAAATAAAGAAAAATATATCGTTAAAAAGGAACGACGACGTTTAAAAAAGTCATTTCGAGTATTTTCGTTCGGAAATAAAATAAAACAGCTATTATACGATTACGTATAGTTCAAGTAGCGTAACTACATTTTACCCCCATCAAAAAGGACAAGTACGGGGGGGGGAATTCCCGAAAAATGCAAAAATCAAATATTAGATAGGCCTATACTACCCCTTTTTTAAGGAAAACATCTCTTACCTTTTTTCACAAAAGAAAATGTTTCAATTTTTTTTTTAAGGAAATAATGTGCCAATTTTTTAGAAGATAAAATTCAGATTTTTTCCGTAACTAAAAATATTTCAAGTCAGTGTAAAAAACTTCTCAATTTTTGGAAGTAAAAAAAAACATTTATGTTTTTAAAGAAAAAAATCTCTATTTTTGGAGAAAAAAGTTTCTCAGTTGTTTTAAGGTATGAAAGATTTTTCTCAAATTTTCGAACGCAAAAATCATTCAATTTTTTGAGAGATTTATTTCACTTGAAAATTCTCGATTATTGATTTTGTGGGGGGGGGGGGCGGGGTACTGAATTGTTTTGCCAATAAAATCTCATTTTTCATAGAATAATAAATTACTTTTATAATTATTTTGGAGTCAGCGTTTAAATTTTCAACATTTTTAAAGCAAAAAATAAATAAATAAAATAAAAAAATTTCAGTAAAAAAAACCGAGTGTGCAAAGTTATCCGCGAGTGCAAAGTATCCCCGTTTGACCTCAGAGTTGAAAAAAATG
>FIZV01059461.1:0-11079 GCA_900050545.1 Trionymus perrisii | reverse complement strand
CCTTAGTTTTTCCTAATATAAAAATTTTATCAAATACTTACTTCTTTTTTATTTCATAAATTACCTACACTGATTTCTTATCAACAGCAAAACACGAAACACAAATTCGAAAGAATTCGAATTCGTGTGATACAAAATTCGGATTTTGCGGTTTATGATAATTATGACTGTTTTAAAATGAGAAAAATTTATTAAAACTGAAAGTGGTTTTTGAATCGAATTTGAACCGAAGTAATGTTTAATAACGCAAAAATATTCTTTATTTTAGAATAATTATATTCGATATAAAGTGCACGTCACCTCAGACTGAAACACTATGTCTCATCAGAACATGATATGGTAATTGGTAACGTAATTGCTTGTACATAATTTAATGTATTTCTCGAAATAATCACCACCCTTCAACGCTGTTTAATCTAGGAAATGTAGAAAATCTTCTACCAAAGTGGACAAAAGGATAAGGATGATTCGTGAAGAAGTTGCCGATCATCCTCTGCAACGATTCCAAAACAAGGTGAATCATTCGATTCACTCGTTACTTCATTAGATTTTGTACATTCCGTAATTAATTTATTTTACCGCAATTTACTTCAGAACCATCCTAATACGATAGCTGAGAAATCGACTTTGTTGAATCAATCATCTGTTAAGTCAACCAACAAGTACACCTATAACACTGTGGATCCGTTGGATCGCATGCTAGAAGGGAATGATCCACTTAGTATGTTTCAAAAACAAGCTAAAATACAAGATGAAATTGAAGATGTAGGTCTATTATTTAATGTAACGTAATTACAGAGAGCACAAATGAATTATAATTTGCAATAAATTTTAGGATGAGTTAGATACAACTTTACAAGACAGTACAAAATTTAGAGGATTAGAATCATGGCAATCTAAAAAAGAATCTATGTTATCCAAATTCAACTCGAGTGAAATTTTAACAATGACTAGTTGCTTCTCATTACAAGAGAAAAGTACGTGTAGCCCCTTTCTCATCCAAATTTTCTACAAAGAAATAGCACTATTAGTAAATTTTCGTTCCAGGTACGTCTGTTGTGAGAGGAAAACCAAACCGCCCCGATGATTACGAAGATGGTATCATTTTTGAAATAAATGATATTCAGCCTCATGATTATTGCCGCCGAATAGATAAATTTCACAAGGAAGTTATCAAAGCTTGGAACGAAGACCAACGTGTTAGAGCATTGAAGATTGTCATTCAGGTATATTACATTCAGGTAAATTTTTCCCCTTTGAAATTTCACTGAATGGCTTGTTTTGATTCTAGTGCTCCAAATTACTCTCAGATGCTTACGCTTATTGGTTCTATCCCGTGAAATACTCTCACATCACAGATGTACTGGATACCTTTGGTGAACTCGTTTATAAAAGACTGAAAGAAAAATGCGAATCATCTGGGTAATCTTGGAAGTTCCATCGTTTTAAAATAGTAAACGTTTTTTTGTTTTTATACTCGTGGTCGTTTCAGGTATAACCAATTATTTGGTAAAAATTTGAGAAAATTTCCCGATAATTTCACCCTCGATATGGTACCCGAAGCTGCACAAGAAACTTGCCATAATTGGTTCTATAAAATAGCATCGATCAGGGAGCTGATACCGAGACTTTACGTAGAGTTAGCTTTGCTCAGATCTTACGCCTTCATTACGAGCGGGTATGCGTTAATTAATATCTCATCGATCGTCATTTATTTCACGTCGTCAATTTCAGAAAAAATGGTGAAATATTGAGAAGAATCTCCGAAATGATCAATGGCGTCGGTGATCCATTAGTTTCGATGTACTTGCGTTGTTACGTTTGTCGTGTGGCTTTAAAATTTGGAGCCAATGATTATAATTTTTTTAGAGATAATTTCGAATCAGCTCTTCTCGTGACAAACAAAGTATGCTATTCGTATTAGAATTATTTTCATTAAAAAAAAATGATTCGAATGATTTTCTTTTCTTCAGATTTACTCCAATTGCAAAAATTTAAGATTGACATTAGAGTTTCCAAAATACGTAGAGTCTTGTATGCCACCGATGCAGTGGATGTTTCAGGGGATGCTTTCTGAAGTGTCAGATTTAGAACTCGAGCACTTCCATTCGCAGTGGTTATCACATTTTAAGGATGAAAACCATAAGTAATTGAAAAATTCATTTTTTGAATTTATTATCAACATTAGGTATTTTTATAATTTGGATATTTCTTTCTTTTCAGCGCAATATTACTTTATGTCCTCTTAACTGCCTCGAAACCATCTTACATTGCAAAGAATGGATTGAAATTTTTAAATTTAATCACGAGCTGCAATTACCTGGGTAAATTTGAAAAATATAAATTATTAAAAAGTTAAAATCCTATAAAAATAAATTTCCTTTTCTTAGACGTTCCATTGCATAAACTGCTTCTGAATCTCGGACGGAATTACGAAGAATACACGAAAGAGAACCCGTGTAACGTGCAACCTTCGCTAATAACAGATATCTGGCCAATGATCAGTAAGGTGGACACTGGAGCTGATTATTTGTTTGTTGTGGATCAATGGATGCCTTTGAGTATACCTTATTTTACGGTAATTAAAAAAAAATGTACTCGTTAATCTTCGAAAAAGTTTCCCAATTTTTACGTATTTGTTCAGGCTACGAAAGTAGACGAGCTGTTAATCGATATACAGAAACATTTAGTCAAAGGAAGCTTCACCGATCGTATGTACGCTCAGTTGGAAAGTATCGTTAGAAACTTGACCGATGGGATTGAAGATTTTATGTCACTCTTGATCATCGTAAGAACATTATAAAAATCAACAAAAGTCGATGTCGAGTTCCTATTTTATTTTATTTTTTTTTTTTCAGGAAAGTTTTCTACCCTTTTTAAATTTATTTCGTTCGGAAATGGTGAAAGTTAATGTGTGTAAAATTATCATGGAAGCTTTTGTGAAACGCAGTAACGAAACTTTTGTCAATGACACGGTCATATTGAATAATACGATGCATATTGCTCGAATTTTGCACGACTCTATAAAGTAAGCTTTTCTTGAAATGATTGAGAAAAATTTGTAAAAAAAAAGTAATTGAATAACTTTCTCTACAGTGCTCTTACCGTTGAAGACGAGAAAAAACAAATTAGCAATTTGATTTCAAATTTTGTGCGAAGAATCGACTTCGGTCGCGATTTCGAGCAGTTATTAGATTTTTACGTGGAAGCCAGAGGAACGTTTTATAATTTGGACGTTGTTCACGCTACCTTAGTTCAAGTAATTTACTACTTAGTTTACATTTTACGAGAATTTTATCCTAAAAAAGATTAAAATTATGTGATATTCGTAGTGTGTAAATAAACTGGCCTTCGAAACGTTAAAAACAGTTAAAGGACGACATACTTCGAAAACATCAGCATTTGTCCGGGCCTGTGCTGCGTATTCTTTCATAACCATTCCATCAATAGCATCTCCCCTGAGTAGACTGCAACTATACATGATATCTTGCCAAACAACCTTGGCCAATCAATGTCTCGGCCAAGGTGAATAAATTATTTCATTATCGAATTAATTTTTATGCTGATTTCTGACTGGGTTCATTTACTTCCAGCTGATGCTTATTTCAAAGCTATTATCGATACCATCGCCGATGTTCCAAAAATAATCGAGGAGAAGGGAGAAGAGAAACATAGTCAAAATATTTTAATTCCTTATATTAAAGAATTTGTGTCAATTCTGTTAGTTGTTCCGGTAAGTAAACTAGTTAGTAGAATTTATATTGATAAAATTTTTGTTACGAATGATTTTTTTTTTCAACAGGATAATCCAACTGATGACGGTTCATTATATTTGGTTCGTACTTTGGCGAATGTAGTAAAACAATATAATTGGGAAGAACCGAATTATGTCAAGGTGCATTTATTTATTAATATTCTTCATTTGTTGAGTATCGAGTATCAGGATTATTACCCGTATCACTTCTTTAACGGTGAGTGTTTTTTTTCTTATTAATTCCCAGGCTCGAACATTGACTAATTTTCAACTTTTCTAATTTTTATTTATCTTTTTGATTAATAAAGTTGATTCGAACGATATCCTCTACGCATCTGATTCGCAATTTCGAGAAGAGGTGGAAAGCGTTTGCTCGGTGTTATTAAAACAGATCCTCGCTCATTTGAGATTAATGGGTGAAAGTGAAGAATTTAGGAAACAGGTGAATAATAAATTTATTATTAAATTAACACTCTGTGATTTGAGTTCATTTTGAAAATAACTTTTCATGTCATATGTTTCAGGCTGAACTCGCCATTCAGTTATTTTTGTGCATCATGTTAAGGGCGGATATACTCAACATAGACATAGCTAAATTATCAATAAATTTATGGAACTTGGCCACTAAAAATGATCACATCGATAAAACTCCAGTGGTAAATAAAATACACCTAATTCAAATTTGATTTTTACTCGTAGTACGATTGCAAATGAAAGACCTTTTTCACAGAAAGACTTATATTTGTTTGGTAATAGCAATATCAATTTACTCTTGAATTTACCTTTTCGCTCTTCGTTTTTATTTTGTGTTGCAGTTGAATACAGTAAAGTATTGTATATATAGTTCTGAACCGGAATCCGAATATGCTGAAATGTATTCCAAATTGCTGAGAAAATTTGAATAATTATTTCGTCAATTTTCAATTAATTTGTACCATTGCCATTTTATTTACTTTTTAAAATCGTATAGTTAATTTTGTGATGAACTTTTATTATGTACCTATCTTTTTTATGCCGAATTGTTACTTGAATTATTGAATTATTTAGGAATAAATAATTGTTATGAATATGTATTTTTTAATTTATGATCGAGTAAAAATTGCAATTTTCATCAAAATCAAAACAAGGCGATGATTTTGCACAAAAGTGTTTGGTATAAAACACGCTTAAAACACGTTCTACAAAAGTGGAAGGGAGAACGACAACAACACGTGATTTCTTATCAAAATGTTTCAATTTTGTTGTTTACTTTTAGCACCGGTGAATTTAATTTAAATACGTTCGATTTTTTCTTCAGTTTCGTTAGTTTGGTTTATTCTTTTTAATCAGTCAAGAGATTTTTGTGAAGTATAACGAACATCACCACTTGCGATGGAGGAACATAATTTTTTGAAATAAAGTAAGTTGTAGCCATGGTTCGTTCATAGTTCGTATCTAACAATTTCAGGGTTATCATTTTACTCTTGATTTTGTCGAAAACTTTTTATGAATTGATATTTTGCCCTAGATAGGTACAGTGTTGAGCAGCTTCAGGGATCAGAACTAAGCTCTTAAAATCTTATGGCTGATAATTGTATAAAGATATATAACCCTCGGAGCTTTTGCTTAAGAGCCAGATTTCGTTGATTAAGTTCCAGCTCTTTTTAGAAAATTAAAGTGACATTTTGGAATTTGTTTGCTTTCATATTTTCAATATGGTTTACTTTTTATAATTTCAGTTTTATTTCTTCATTTTTGTTCTTTTCGGAAAGGTCAACTCTTGTAAATTTCATCTTTAGTGAACTCCGCTGATCAACAATTTGCCTCTGGCCAATTTTTCAACATTTTTTCAATATTAAAATGATATTTTTGAATAAAGAGCTGAAGTTATTTTATGAGCAGCTGAAGGAAGCTCTTTTTATAGATATGTTTTCAAAATAGAGATAGCTCTGTGGCGCTAAGCTCCCAAATTTTCAAGTTTTGAAAAAAGCGGAAGCTCAAAAAAGTGAGAGCTTGCTCAACGTACATTACTTGGTAGTAATAGAATGCTGGTTAAATTACTGCTGGTAGTGAAAAACGGTAATTAAATACTATTATTTATTACTGATTAACACAACTAGTGCTGTTTACTGAAGCCCTCAAAGAAGCCACTTACAGTTTAACTTATATATACATTTTTGAAATGTTAAATGATTAACATAATTAAAAAATATAAGTACGTATCATTTGGTGTTCATGATGCCAAGAAAAGATGTTATTTATAAAAAAATAAAATGCCAAATTTTTCAACTATCATCGATCATTTCCTATAATTCCAAAATAATAGTAAATTGATCATGTTAATAAATACGGTTTTTTAAAATAAAAGCTTCGAATGCAATAGACGACGTCTTAGAAATCGTCGTGAAGGTCAAATCGAGGAGGGAACGCTAATCCATCGAACTGCGGCTTCACTGGTGGGCGGTGTACCTGAAAATTCAAAATTTTGGATTAATGTAACTGTTGAATCGGAGGGCTGAAATGATTTAAACATTTTCACGAATTCAAAGGAATAGGATTTCATTCGAGAAAGGATAAGGTACTTGGGTAAATAATTGTGAAATCAAGAATGTTAGAATAGGGGTCTTGCTTTCAAAGTTGACAAACTTACAAACAGCAGTTGTTTTACTCGTATTCCGCAGAGATTTTACGAGATTTTTGTGACTGTAAAAATAGTTTGATTCAAATTAACCACTTGGAAGAATTTAATTATGATGATGCTTAACCAGGAAAGAGGACTGAATGAATGAAGAACAACGATGCAGATTAAATTGCTTATTTGATTCAAACACTTACATGTGGGCTGGACCCCCTTGCGGTAGATCCAGATCTGCCCTTCGTTCTCATTTTTTGGATGGCTTGTTCGGCTAAATCGGCACGTTCCTCAGCTTCCTCTAGTTCTTGTTGAGCTTTTCTGAATTTGGCCAAATTCAAGGCGGCAATTTCTTCCTGTAATGGCACATTAGAATTTAATAGGGGTTTTCAAGAAATTAAACTATATAGGTACCGTATCAATCGTTCCATTGAACGTTGAAAGACTTACCGCTTCTTCTATCTGTCTCTTGTAAGTCTTGATTTTCTGTTGTAACTTATCAACTAAATCTTGGATACGCTCATGGTTCTTTCTGTCTTCTTCAGCTTGGAAGCTTAATTCCTTAATTCTTCTTTCGGCTTTACGTAAGTTCTTTTGAGCGTCAGCGTGTCGCCTTTGTTCGCCGTCTAATTCATTTTCTAAATCACGTACACGTTGTTCTAATTTTTGGATGGCCTTTTTGCCTCCTTTCAGTGCATTGTTTTCAGCCTCATCTAATCTAATTTGTAATTCTTTAATTTGTGTTTCTAATGCTTTTCTTAATTTTTCTTGAGTTTGAGCGTGGTCTTGTTCAGCTCTTAATTCATCGGCTAGACGAGCAGCATCTACCATAGCTTTTTTGGCTTTTTCTTCGGAGTTCTTAGCTTCATTTAATAATTCATCTAAGTCAGACTGTTAACATAAAAGTAGCAAAAAATTAATCAAGAGTTTTTTTTTCAAGGAGGATTTGATTTTTTTGAAGAAACTTACATGTAAGGTTTGTAATTCGCCTTCCAATTTCCTCTTGGCGGCTGAAATGGAAGTAGCTTGAGCGGATAATTCGTTCAATTGTTCGTGAGCATCGCCCAATTCTTGTTCGGCTTGTCTTCGGCCTCGGTCGGCTTGTTCTAATAAAGTTCTAGATTCTTCTAATTCGTTTTGTAGGGCGTTAGCGCGTCTTTCGCAGATTCCAAGTTGTTCACGGGCATCTTCACGTGCTCTTTGTTCTTCTTCTAGAGCAGTCTGTACATCCTTCAGTTGTTGTTGGTAACGTTTGATGTTCTTTTGGGCTTCAGCGTTGGCCTATAAATCGAAATCATACTTAGAAATAAAGAAAAATAAGGCAGAATAAGAAAAATGCCAAATGTGCTAGGTACCTTGTTAGCGTGGTCAAGAGCGATTTCTAATTCATTGATATCAGCTTCCAATTTCTTTTTCATACGTAAAGCTTCGGCTTTTCCTTTAGCTTCAGCTTCTAAACTGGCTTGCATGGAATCTAAGGCTCTTTGGTGGTTCTTTCTGGTGTTTTCGAATTCTTCTTCTTTTTCTTGTATCCTTCTATCGATTTCTTGTCTGACTTGGGATAATTCTAATTGGGCGCGGAGGACTTTGTTTTCTTCTTGTTCTAGGGCAGCTTCGGCTTCTTCTAGGGCAGCTTGTAATTCATCCTTTTCAACTTCCAACCTCTTTCTTGCCTTTTCGATTTCGTGAATGTTACGTCCACCTTCACCAATCTGGTCGAGTAAATCTTTAACTTCATCAGCCAAGTTCTTGTTTTCACGTCGTACGCTTTCGAGTTGCTCTTGGGCTTCTTCGTAGGCTCCCTTAAGTCTGAACAATTCAGTCGAGTAGTTTCTGCATTCTTTTTGACTAGCATCCAATTCAGCAGCGAGGTCGTCAACTTTGAGTTTCCATTCACCAATGATCTTGTCAATGGCTTTGGCTTTCTTTTCGGCAGCGTTTGCGATGGCAGTGGCTCTGTCTACTTCTAATTGTAAGTCTTCGACTTCAGTGGCTAATCTCTGTTTGGTCTTTTCTAAAGCGATGACTTTCTGGTTCAGTGATTCGATGGTTTCTTCGGCTTCAGCGAGACGGGCTTGTAATTTACGTCTGAAATGACATGGCTGTGTTTAGTATATTGTTGGAAGGCAATGTTAGGAAGGAGAGGTGAATGCTTACTTGGCTTCTTCCAGTTCTTCGATGCGGGCTACACCTTCGGATTCGTATTTCGTACGCCATAATTGAACTTCGGCGTTGGCTTTGCTCAATTGTCTTTGAATGTCAGCCTTGGCTTCAGCTTCTTCTTCCAAGTGTTCGCGAATGTTATCGATTTCGTGTTCCAAGTTGCGGAATTTGCCGAGTAAAGTAGCGCGTTCCTAAGTATTGATATTTTTTAGTTAGTAGCTCGAATCAACGTCGATTAATGCTGGTGGAGGGGGTACTTACTCGTCCTTCTTCGTCAGCCAAACGTTTCGTGTCTTCCAATTGAGTGGCCAGTGAGATCTTGATTTTGCTTAATTGAGATACTTGAGATTCGGCTTCTTCGAGTTGACGTAATAAATCGGAATTTTCAATGCTCAATTTCTTCTTGGCGGCGTCGAAGTCATTCAATGTACGGTTCGTTTCGTCTAATTTGCCCTGAGTTTCACCTAATTGGTGTTGTACTTGTTTCAGGATCTTTTCGGTAGCAGCCTGTGAGGTACCAATGAGTTAGCAAGATTTGGATATTGTGTATGTAGCGTATATAGGTAAGTTTTGAAGTTAAACAATGAAATATTGATAATTACTTGGTTAAACTACATCATAACGGTAATTAAAAATTGATGATTATGAAGATGATGATGCAATATAAATTAAAATAGGTATGGAAATAAAACGTATTGTTAAGTTGATTAATTAAAAACAAAAATTTGAATGTTGTTAGAAAAAAGTGAAAACCACAAAAATAGGGTTAAATTTCAAATTGGAGTTTTCTGCATTAAAACGATTTCAGTTTTTATTTCAAAAATTTGACGAAGCGAGACAATTGGAAAACTGAGCTGAAAATCAGTAAAAAAAAAAGCTATTTGAAAATTCATTGGGCATATTCTTAGCGATAGGCGAATTTCTAAACGTCTAAAAAGCTTTTTAGCCTCGATAGCGAAAAACTTAAAAAAAAAGCATCAATTTCTGCCAAACTTTTTCCTATCAAAATACCTTTTCGTTGCTAATGTGGTCTAAGCTGGCACGAATGTCATTAAGTTCGCAGAGGTATTGGCATTTTTCTTTTTCGGCTCTGTTATTGTAAATTAACAATTAAATTTAAACATGAAATCTTCATTACAAGAGAAATCCCTGTACCCTAAACCCTACAATGGGAGTTCACTAATGTGTTATATGAACTTCCAAAATCTTCCATATTTCCTCTCCTCAAAATAATCGGTTAATTCATGCATAAACTCATTCTACATTTGAGGATGAACTCTATTTCTCAAAATAGGTACAAATTAACACATGCAAAGTTCTACACTTCAAAATACCTTCTCTCTTTGAACTTGATCAACAGCCGCTCTGGTATTATTCAAATCATTTGCTAAGTATGCGGCATGATGCTCAGCTCTAAAAATATCGACCATTTAATATCCCAGGTGGTACTTTGAAAGACCAATTTTTCAGACTGAGAATATTCATACGAAGACTTACTTGGTCTTCAGTTTGTTCAATTGGTCGATTTGTTCACCCATTTCGGCAACAGCGTCGTTGTGTTTCTTTCTCAAGTTGGATAGAGTGGCTTCGTGTTGGATGTTGGCTTCTTCCAAGTCGCGTCTGAGTTTGCTCATTTCGGCTTCACGTTTCTTGTTCAATTCGATTTGAGCAGAGGTAGCACCACCGGCTTCTTCTAGCCTGTCACCCAATTCTTCTAATTCTCTGGCTAAGTCGGCGCGTTGTTTTTCAGCCTGAAAATGTTTTCAATTAGTATCGCGTTTTGGAAATGAATTGAAATAAGAAAGGGATCAAAATTACCTTGGCACGGGCTTGTCTTTCGGCTTCGACTTCTTCTTCTAATTCTTCGATACGGGCTTGCAATTCTTTAATTTGTTTTTGTTGTTTGCTGACTAGAACTTGTTCGTCTTCTAATTTGGCAGTGAGTGAAGCGATTTCTTTGTCTTTGCGGACAATGGTTTGTTCTAATTCTTTCTTATTACGTTCTAAATCGGTAACGGTTTCTTGCGTAAGTTTCAAGTCGCCTTCGATCTTCCTCTTGGATTTTTCTACGTCTCCTCTGCGCAAAAGTAATGAGAATAATTAATAATTTTTTTTTCAACTTGGTGAGTCATTTGGTAGATTTTTACAAGTGTTGAATAAATTGCATAACTTGTTCGCCCTAATGCAAAAAATCGTTTGGTGATTTGTGCAAAAAAAGTTGCATAACTGGTTTGCCGTAAATGCGAATAATACGAAAATTGATATGTGAAATAAGTTGCATAACTAGTTTGCCGTAAATGCGAAAATAAGGCAGTTTATTTTTTGCAATTCGTTGGACGCGTAGGTTATTCTAAGGTGCAGTTCTGGTTTGTTGTGATTGGTAGTTCCGAACCTCAGTTCGGGTAGTTGGAATTTTTGTGTACAGGGTGTCAAATATTTTTTCAGAGCGACAACTTGACATTTTCCAGGATGTTGCTGGATTATTTCCCAAAGGATGTAGGTTCAAATTTTTTTTTAAATATTTTTTTTTTTCTAAAAATTAAAAATTAAA